>JAVQIZ010087469.1:0-16268 GCA_036023535.2 Galaxias brevipinnis
AGCAGCAGCAGTAGCAGCACTGCCACCACACAATGCCCACAATCCAGCCCCCCCCATCCCCCCCCCCCCCCTTGCGCGACCCCCCCACCCCCCTAATCAGAAGCCTTGCACAGCCAACCTCCCCCACCAGTCCTCCGTTTCAAAGGAAGCCATTTATCTCCCCAATTTCCAGCATAATGTCCCTGTGATTGGTATAATTCCGGCTGCGAGTGGACAGTGAGGGAACTCACCAACAGGGCACCTGATAAACAATCATTCAGATTAGTGCCCTTGGCCGTCCCTTTGTGGGAGATGGGATTCTGATAAGCTCCATAAATGCCCGAGCGTCACATGGGGGTGCCTGTAAAATATTCATAGCTATTTCTGCCACTGTCACCCATCTTCACTTAGTAAGGCATAGGGGGATTTCTTTACATGCCTGCACAGTATCCAGACATGGCACTCCCGCTGCACTCCAGATACGGACAACTCTATTTTGAAACTGTCCCCTTTTCAAACAAGATTGCTTTTTTTTCTTATACTAAATATCCACCAATATTCTTCTATACAACCATGCTGGCTTTTTTTTGCTTTGCAGATGCTGGTTTTTGCTTCGTAGATGCTTAGGTTCTTAGTACTTTTATATGAACAAAGGAATTGACTTTGTTCACAGTATGACTCCTACCTGACCTCATCTGGTGCACTGAATCATCTTGGTATTCAAACAGTGCAGATAAACAATGGTGGAAAACAAATACAGAGCAGAACTTCCTGGTTTAAAGACTTGCAGTAGTGTGCTTTCATGTGGAGCAACATTAATCATCAGGGATGCCCCGCAGAGAAATGTAATCCTCTTTAGAAAACTCGAAAAGGAAATAACGGATCATTTAGTTAATGGATATTGCTGCCCCCCATATGTAATATTGTGAAATGAAACACATCTAAAAGCTTCGATTCACCCCCGTTTTAAAGGAGTTGTTACATAACAGCTATGTCTCCCGTCTTTTGGTAAAGTCTGAATCCCTTTTCATCTCTAAAGAGACAAAGGCCACCTGGGATGCCTCACCTCTCTTTGAAATCGAAAATAAGTTAGTCACCCTCTCTGTAGTCATCCCTTACTTGTGCTTGTCAAAAGCTGGATAAATGGAGTCCTTTTTCAGACTCTTCCGGAACACATTTATAAAGGTATTTATAAAGGTTTGGCTGTTAAGTTTAACATAAGTGTTAGTATTAAAGGTGTCTGTGGTGTTTTTGAAGCTAGCTAGTGTTCTAAAAAGAAAAGTCCTGTGGTTTCTTTCTAGACTCTGAAATTAGGATGTGTTAGTCTCACATAAATCTAGAAAGAAACCACTGGATTCTTCTTTCAGAACAAGACCCCGGGGAACCACAGAGGGAAGGCAGTTGCACTCTGACCCTCTGTGCTATGAAATTAGAAACAAACATTGAAAAGTGAAAGATGACGGAAGTATTAACATAGACTGAAAACAACATGCTCGTATAGACAGCCAGAATTTGGATGTTTTGATCAAGAGACATTTTGACTCATTCCCAAAGTAAAATGCGTAGTTGTTCGTAAATAGCCATGTTCAGATGATTAAAACGATCGTCCCACAACACTTGGACAAATGTGCAACCCGTTGGAGAGAGCCTTTTCCAAACGTGACCACTCAACACTCACCGTTGCATTATTCTCCCTCCTGTTTAATACTTTCAAAAAGGCAAAGCTGAAAATAGAGGGGTGGAACTAGGCCAGCATTAGACCTAGATTGCTTTCAGCCGATAACGAGTGGAAATATGGGACAAAAGCCCCGCAAATCAGAATGCCTGCATGTCAACGATGTATATGGGAGGCAATCATGCCACTACAGTATATCCACCAGAAAGGTTTATGCTACATTATGTAAACCAACAATGTCTTTTCCCCATGGTCATTGGGATCAATTTTAACAGTTACAATGTTAGAATACATCAACTGTTTTCACAAAACATCTGTTGTGTGAATATTTATTCATAAAAAGAGGTATACTCATTTGGGAGCTCTGTACAAAAACCTGACTTACTTTTTGCAGGATGGGATTTTTTGGGGAGCTGCATCACCCACTCCAAACAAATATAATCCATCGAAACCAAAAAAATATAACACCTACACTAAAGAAAAAAGAATGTGGGAAAATATTGAAAATTATTTTTCACCATTTAACATTCTGCCTACAGTGACTACCACACACAGAAAAAAGCTGTACATGCAAACTTTTTTACATAATACATCCATAAATCATTTCACACACTCAAAATCACCCTCCCTTTCTCTTACACACAAACCCCCACACATCATACATGCAAACAAACACGCACTTTCAACCATTCCAATGCCGAGTTCAAACAGCGAGAAATTAAAAAACGGTATCCCAGAAAAAAACAGAAACTGGAGCATGGCGTGACCATCTTAGCAGAAAGAAATATGGCAGCCTTATTTGTGTCTGAAAAAGGCCAGGACTACTTTGAGCCAAACATTGGGAAGAGAATGGGACTGAGGCAAAGTGGCAACAAACAGATACGCCTGATTAAGCTGTGTAAATGGACCTGCTGGCTCTGCAGATGAGGACCAGCAGATGGTTATCCGCACCGCAGGTTTTTTGTCTGTTTGTGTGTGTGTGTGTGTGTGTGTGTATGTGTGTGTGTGTGTGTGTGTGTGTGTGTGTGTGTGCCCCATGCCATGCACCTTCGCCCTGCAGCATCTATCTCAGTGTGGTGTGGCCCCTGCTTAGCATCGCCACCCTGGCCCCTCACCACCCCTCCACCATTAGCATGTGAATGAAGGCCATGCAATCCAAGCTGGGAGCACTGATAGGCCGCCATCAGGCCACACGCTCCTGGCTCCGTTAAGATCAGCCGTTCCATTGTGGAGGGATTATAATATGGCTTCAGTTAGGTGTGGGGGCATGGGGGGGGGGGTCAAATCCACACACTGTAGAACACATGGTTGGATGATCTCTCTTCATGGTTTGTAGATTAGCGTGGATTGGTCTGATAATGAACTTTACATGTTCATATTGAGTTCATACAAGGTGAGTCAGGAAGCGTGTGAGTGTGGATAGGGTAATAGGGAGTGCGAGTTTCTGCCCTGTTTATCTTGGTTAGTTTCTCTATTTTTTTATCAAGTACGACTGGCACTTTTCTGGCATTTGACAGAAATTTGTGCTTAAAGTTTTCCCCAGGGTGCAAAATTTACTCTCTTCAAAACCAAAGGGAAAAGCATCCTGCATGTTCAAGGATACAAACACACACACACACACACACACACACACACACACACACACACCATGTTATTCTTTGCTCCAGACATTGGATCCACAGAGAAATACAAGGTCATGAAGTTGAGATAGCTGCTCGCTAAAGTTTGGCTTTGTAAGTGCTCTTGCCACTCGGAGCTGTTTTGTGGATGTTGTAAATTATTGAGGAGACAGCCGTCATCTCTGAGAGAGTCCAACAGCGTCTTCTGCTCTGAGCAAGGCAGACTGGCCCAGACCATCCCTGCCAGATAGAACATGGCAGCAGACTCTAAATGTATCTCAAAGCAGCTTGAAAGTAAGATGATGAGAGAGAGAAAGAGAGAGAGAGAGAGAGAGAGAGAGACATTGAAAGAGAGAGAGAGAGAGAGAGAGAGAGAGAGAGAGAGAGAGAGAGAGTGGAAGGTCGCTAGCTTTGCTTTGTTACAGCTACAGTCATTTGATTAATCCTTCCCAGGGTTCACAATCGTGGCCTATTAGAAGGGATTGTTTTTGAATAATTTCTGTCTTTGTTGGTCAGAGGCTATCATGGTACAGAATAAAACTGATTCCCCAAGAATAAATATACGTTTTTGGTATATCATTGATGTTAATTTTGGACAACAGTATTCCTTATTCTTAAAATCAAATCTAGAATTTTTTGAATAAAATTATCTAGTTGACAACATGTCTAACCAAAGAGAAATGGCTGCAGTTGAGGTAGAGTTTCAGGACCACGGACAGAGCAAACTGTATCCACTAGTGCCCCCCCCCCCCCCGACATGCCTCCTCTCGTAGCTGCTCTCCTCAGGCCTGTCAAACTCAGCTCTCCGTGGACGAGCCGTCATTTGGAACGTCATGAGTTCATTCTTCCTCCCTTAACAAACAAGACATAACAAATCAACCGTGATGGAGGATCACAAGTGTTTTCTAACCTACCGCCTATTCACTCTTTCAGTCTATTCTCATTCTTTTTCATATCCTTATCTATTTCTGTTGATCTGGTCTAAACCCCTCATGCCATGCCATCTAGACCATGTTTTGTTTGTGTTCAATGTTGGCTATTTGATGGAATATCAAATAAGCACTTCGATATCATTTGAAACATTAAATGTAAATGTGCGGCTGAAGACTGCAATAGGCACAATCGAAAAAATTTGTGTGCATATTTGAAGAGAGCAAAAACATTTGTTAATGGACAGATTGTTTTCCCAAATGACTGAGTAATATAGTTATAGACTCTCTCTGCTTTCTACACAATGTTTCTGCCTGACCAGATGGCTTTGCACATTTACATTTTTTCATGTAAATCAGCAACTGCAGAAAGCTAATTTCCAACTTCAAAGGGAAAAAAAACGATGGGATGAAGCAAACGTGTATTTTCAAATAAAAACAATAATCTAGCTTCACATTTTTCAGCAACAATTTGGGGACTTTATTCTGCATCCTGACAAAGGCTGAATTAAAAAGCTTTGCGAGTGTCAATATAAATGTTCATAATTTGTTTGAACAGGCGCTATGCCTACATAGCAAACGTCCATTCCTCCACACTTCCTCCTCCCAGACACACTATTTTCTTTGGTTAACTCTATAGTCAATCTTTCCAATAGTTTCCATGGATCTATAATGCTAAGCGGCAGATAGTGACTGAGAATTGCCTCAGGCTTGCAAAGATTCTCCTAATAAAGACAAAAGTACTTTGCTGGGTCTCTCTCTGATCTCTCTAGACGGCAGAATGTGTTTTCTTATCCCTCCACTTCTTTTCTCTCTCTCCCTCCCTCCCAGTCCGCAACACAGCAGCAGTAGACACAGCTTTTAAGACAAAGAAACACCTTCCCCTGTTTTTCTTATTTTTTTTTTGTGCGGTGCTATTCCTCTGCAACCACTCAACACTTTAATTAAAAGGACCTCAAATGTCTTTGTAAATCTAGCATATTAATTATAAAGCGTGAACCCAGGGATTCCCTGATAAACATCGCCTCTGCCTCAAACATCTAACTGAATTCACCTTGCGCAGCAGTAAAGACTCTGCAAACCATTTCTTTCCCCAATAGGTAGGAAGAATTTCACAGCACAGAAGCACAGTCGACATAATATTCCATATTTTCTGTAAAAACGTTTCGGCGCTGTAATGGAAGAGCCTGAGGTCTGGGGCCACATCTCTTATTCAGTTGGCGATGAGATTTGTCAACAGCTCTCCCCGACACAGAACCTGACACCGGCTTTTCCTGAGTTTATTCACATACCCCATTACACAATTTAATTTCCAGCAATCTCTGGCTGAGTGTTGTGGTGATTTATGTCCCAAATCCATTTTCGCTCTGTATTTCTACGGTCATGGATCATTAGGACCGGCACAATAGATCCACTGGAGTCATTTTTCCCTCCCGAAACGAATGCATGTCAATCCTCACTGCACACAAGTTTAGTTGTGTTCTCAATGTGTGTTCCTGTCAAAAGATTTCTTAAAGGTTTAACTTGATTCAAGCTGGACTCTATACTCGGTTATAATTGTCCTCCAGACTAGAGCCTTATTGTTCTATTCGCGTACTTCATAGCACATGAAAAGTGTGATATTTATGCAAATCGTGGTAATATATTCTGATTGAAAAGATTGAATGATTAAAGTGTTTTGATGGCAAGCATGTACTTGTTTTTTTATTTTTTTGCACTTGCAAGTCAGCATTACAGACTAAAAATTGAGCTCAATGTAAAGTCATCGCTGGTAATCAAAGAGTGACATTTTCAAAAGGTCTTATTTTGACCTCTCTGAGCCGGTCAACTGTTTAATCATATGACCGCGGAGAGGAAATAACTGCAATTCCTGTTCATGCACAGTCAATCTTTTACGTCACGCACAGACTAAAGGGATGACGAATACAGTCATCTTGGCATGAGACAGAATGTTTATTCTAGTGCTTACCACTGTGACAATTATGGCTGGTCTGAGGACAAGCATCATGGCTACTATGGCGCAACTCACGTTCAAAGTGGTCCATCTGATCAGCAATCGGTCCACTTTAGCCTTTTCTCTGTTTGTATTTGTCCAGAGTTTATTCTCATATCTATTCAGACATGTTTTAAAATGAACGTTTTAAAGAGACCCCACACATCATATTCACACACTGTATTTACTCATATTCTCACAATAAATTGCTGACCTAACTAACCCCATGTTCGGAGGTGCTTGATTTAAACACTTTCACACATTTTTCTTACTAACAACATCCCAGTAGAACGTGGCCTTTACTAACCCCATCACCCACCACAGACAATCTCTAACAACCAAAACTTTGCGGTGTACCGCTGGGAGCACTGGGAAAAGACGACAGGAGAGGAGAATCTGGATGAATTGGCACCGGAACTGAGGCAGTGGAGGAACAGCAGGTCCCAGGGTACTCCAGCCTCTTCAGCTGGCTTTGTTCCTGCATCTCCTTTGCAACATTTCAAAAAGCAGCTTGCACAAATTAGCCCCATGGGGGCTCTATGTGTGTGTGATGTGGGTGTGGTGGTGGCGTGTGTGTGTGTGTGTGTGTGTGTGTGTGGGGAGGGGGGGGGGTTGAAGGGGTGTGACAGTCCACTGTGCAGTGAGCTACTGTCAGTCACATGGCCGAGCAGCGAAGAGGGGAGAAGCAGGGAGGAGAACTCATGAGGGACCAGATGTTGCACCGCTCCTCTCTATAATAAGCGTGCTCGGATATTCTTTTCTTTTTGGTTCCCTCCACTTCCGCTCCCAAGGGATTCCTTATTACACTTTTTTTTCGGTATCATATAGCTTTAGGATTTTACAGTAACTTTGTGCAAGTGGATGCATAGGTTCCGGAAGAAGAAGGAAAAAAGACAAACTGTACAGTTTCACTAAATACACTTTATGGAGAGAGAGAACAGGTTTGGAAGAATGTTCTTAGCAGTTTGATACCGAAAACATTACAAACCCGTTCTCTCTCCATCTCTCTCTCACTCACACACACACGCACGCACGCACACACACACACACACACACACGCACACACACACACACACACACACAAACAAACACACACACACACACACACACACACACAACATTGGTGTCTGAATTACAGTAATGAAAGCAATTTGGCATCATCTCTGACCCAAAGGATCACAGGTGCTCTGTTTATGAGTGGGCAGAAAGAATAACTGACAGCTTGCTGTCTTGGACACACACCAGCTGAGAATTGCAGTCAATGTAGACGATTCTGGCGAGCAGGAGGTTTGATACATGAAGCTGTCAGCCCCGGCAGGTGAATTCTTACGTCTGTGGCTCTTCATTCAGGGAGCTTGCTTGAAGGTCCGGTAAGGTTTTAAGAAGCAAGAACGAGACAGTGAAAGTTTGATTCAGGGACATGGAATCCGCCAGACAAACAAACAGAAAAAAAACGTAGTCAAAAAACTGGCTGAATGTCATAATGAAAGCGTCGTTCACTTTGTCTCCAAACAGAAATTGCCTTTAAGAACTTTTTTTTTTTTTCACTGTCATCGTCAAGAACAGGCCACAGTTGGTTGATGAGAACCAATTGCAGAGACTTTTCATCCGACAAACAACATCAAAGCGTTGTGTCTGTCAGCTATTGTGGCTGGAGGCAGACAGGCAAACCTGCCCTGGAGAGTGAAATCACACAGCACTTACCTCTAACCAGCCATGGCTGTCATTGTAAAGATGGACACGGCCTCTACTGCAATCAATGGACCCAATGTTACACTAATGACCTTCAACCTTGGGTCTAACGGTGAGACCCAATGTTTGTTTCATGGTAGACTTAGCGTTGACACAGAACAATATGTCTTACCTTACATGAATTTTAGATTTACAAAAAAAAAAATCCTGTCAACTAAATGAACTAAAAATATGTGCGTCGAACGGTTGTGTGATCTAAACAGACAGCTTAGTCACTGCATAATTTCATCCAGTCTTATTTCTACCTGAGCGGCTTTTCGAAGCATAATGCTTACTGACCACCTCCTGAGAGAGGCAGATATCGCACGTATAGCACTAAAGAGACTAAAAGCCCTCCCTCATACCCAGCCTTGAAACCACACACACACACACACACACACACACACGCACACACACGCACACAGAGTGAGAGAGAGAGAGAGAGAGAGAGAGAGTGAGAGAGAGAGACATGCACAGATACACACAAACTCCTACACACACACACACACACACACACACACACACACAAACCCAAACACACACACATAAAAAACACACACTCAGACATGCATTTTTTCTCTAAACAGACCTAAAGGCAGTGAGGGACAAGCAATTCCTGGGCTGGGACGGGAGTATATTTAGAGTCTTGCGTAATATGCTTTTAACACAACGGAGAGTGGATGAAATTTTAATGCCACACAAGCAAGCGAGAGAGGGAGACACAACAGATAGAGAGAGAGAGGGAGAGAGAACGAGAGAGAGAAAGAGAAAGAGAGAGAGAGAGAGAGGGGACAGGAAAAAAAATGAATAGTTAAGTATTTAATCTGTGCACTTGCAAAAAGGGAGACAAGACATATACATTCAAAAACAGCCTAAAAGCATTAGCCAGGATGTACAGGACAGCTGCCATTGTCACACCCATGGATGGAGAGAGGGGGATGGGGAAGACTGGCCAAGAGAGAAGAGAAACGTGGAAAAAAGAAACATGAATGGGTGCTAATAACCAATCACATCCACCCATTTCAATGCCACGGTGGATAACCAGAATGGAAATGGAAATCCTCAATTCTAAATCCACTTTGGCAGCACAGCATGTTTTCTCTCAATTTGAATGTTCACAGTACAGCAACAATACAGAACGGTCTATTCCTCCCTATTTAAACTGTTTGGTTAACAGGGGGGTGGGGGTGGGTTATGCAAAGTCAATCAAAAGACAAGAAAATCTGAAGCACAATCTGCCGCGACATTTCAAATATGTTTTGTTTTCACGACTCTCCCGTGTCCCCAGGCCATAACATATAAGGATAGCAAACACAGGATTAGACAGCAAAGGACATTTCTACATTAGAGTAATGGCATGCACCCCTGCCTGAGCCCCGCTGGGCCATCTTGATAAGCTCTAAAGGAACCTATCTGTATTCATTCCTAGTTTCACATTGAGGGGGGAAAAGTGGGGTTCCATTCAAAATCTTCAAAATATCAGACATGACATTTTTTTTTGCATTCATACCACAAATTTGATGGCATGATACACAGTGCATCTTATTGCAAAACCTTTTATCTCAAACAGAATGGAATATGGCGATTGGGGAGCAGAGCACTACCACGGCACACAATACTAGAGAGAAAACAACAGCTATAATTCTTATTTTAACAACCATGTTTCCCAGGACCTTAATGAAACAGGAATACCAGGGTGCACGTGTGAAAACGTTGTGTGGTAGTCTCTTCGACGGAGCTGCGGGAGCACTTTGTTGACGTTGCCTTGGAGTGTGTCTTATTGACAGTCACTGTGACAGATGGGTCATCGCTGGAGGTTACCCGAGCCTGTAAGGGAGATGAAATAACGATCACTAACACTGATCAGCAGATAGAATGGCTATCCGTGCTAATCCCGTCCATGTGCTTATCTACAGAGATGTGACAAGAAAGGACAAACTGTGCAAACAGAAAGTTACAGACACCAACAGACATTGAAAGTAGCAAATATTTTTGCCCACAGCTCACCTATAACATGCTATTCATTGTCTCCATTTGATAACACTCCATTTATCTCTGTTCATTGAATATGATTCAAGCGAAAAACCAAATCCCTTAATGAAGAGGATGGATATAAACTGGTTTATCTCACTCAAGACTAAGCCTCAAAAGCAAATCTTTAGACACAGACCTTTTGTTTGCTAATAGCTGGTTCTCTAGTGTTCCTTATTCTATTCTCATCAGCACTCAAATATATATGTATAACAATATTCAGCCTTTGGCGTCCCAATCCCACTGATTATGCCCTCGCCATTGCTTTACAGGGCCTTCTTCCTCAATCAGTGCTGCTAAAAACGTATCAATTATTCAATCAACGAATTTCACTCGCGCTATATGTATCCCAATTAAAGAAGAAAAAAAACGTTGAGAAAGTAGTGACACTAATTTCATCACGTCGTTCATCCCTGGAAAGTGGGCATGTGTCATGAATATGATTTGCTTTCTGAACTCCTGCATGACGATTGAATCAGATGCAAATGTGCAGAGTTGTATTTCTTTTCATCATTGATTATAATCAATCATCTTCTTTGTATTGGGTTGATGCATACTGTACACTCACTGAAGAGCCTCCATGAGGATGGATCCAGGCAGACTATAGGCTGACACATAATCATGATGACTCTACTGATGGTAGACAAAATGTGTCAAAAACCCGAGCATCATTCGGAGCGAACCTCAGATTCTCTGTCGGAGAGCAAGAAAATAAATAACCGCCAATCACAGGGGTTCTGCCAGGCGCCGTGGCATACAGGAAGAATATGACTACCCTGGTGAAAACACATGTGTTGGAATATCACACCCACCGTCCGCAGCACCAGATGTGTTGCCGTGCGGTTCCTCTTATAGGCACTCCCGTGTGATGTAGAAGCAGCAGAGGAAAAAAAGAGAAAGAGAAAGCAATATCCCTGTGACTTCAAAAAGAGATAAATCACCACCCTACTCCACCCTCATTCCCAAATCACTCCTTCACTTGCACACACAGAGTATATACTTAAGAGGACACACACACCGTGTACTGTGTGCTCTGTAGTGTACCTCACTGGAGCTTCTTTCCCATCTCTGCCGCTCCCTCCCACAGCAGAGGTGAGTGAGGGTGGAGGTGCGGGGGCTCGAGTGGCCCGTAACAGCCCAGGGGGTGGGGGTAGGGGGGTGAGGGAGGGGGGCTGTCAGTGTGTCGAAGCCACCCTCCTGCTCCTAGCCGTGGCCCCAGCCAGGTCCAGACACACTAATGAGGACATTATCAGATCAGTGTCGCCAGCCTGACACAGCGCACGCCGCAGGCGGCAAAGGAGATGACCTTCTTTTCTTTCTTCTTCTTCACTTCCACCTGTCCCCCGCTTTCAAGATAAACGACCACATTCTCAGGGAATAATCAACACGGGCATGGAAAAAAGGCGAGTGAACTGATTTGGTTTTGATGTTTTATTGTTCATCTGAATGTCTGGTTTGGAGATTTTCTATCGGTTCCACCAACCAGGCCTCCTGCACATGGAAAAATACATGAAACATTATTTGTACAATTTCTATTACATCATTAAACTGGAATTATATGAATATGTCATCATCATTTGTTTACCTTGGGGAGTTGGATTGATAGGAGCCCATCAAAAGCAATGTGTTTCAACGGTTCATTCAGAACAAATGTTAATAATGTAATTCCCTGCAAGTACGAAATGCATTCGCTAAGTAAAACATTGCCCCATTTGTGTTTTCACAAAGATTTTTCTAATCATAAAGTGCCAAAAAAAAGTCTTCATCTGTGCTTGTTATAATACTTTTTAATCTGGGTCTGAGCCAATCAGAGAGCGGACATGCCCGAGGTAAAGAACGCTGCACTGAATACGCTTTCTCAGTGGTGGATAATTGGCGTGTGTGTGTACGTGCGTGCCTCCAACAAACCACTGATTGCAGTCATTAGCAAACCCACCAGCCAGCTGTAAAGAACCCAGCCACCCGGCCAATCATACTCTTACCGTCTTTTTCTGTTAAAAACATTCCCTCTGAGCTTGACAGAGTTGCAAATGAGTTGTGTGTGTGTGTGAAGAATAAAGGCAGGGATTTCTCAGATGTTGCCCTTTTTCATTCTAGCAACTGAGCTGCATGTTATTCTTCTGTCTATGAGACACACTAACTGCTATAGAAAACCTGACCACTTCACAGTAGTAACCTAAAAACAATTTATTTTTGTTGCAACAGACATAAAAACTGCAGGATAGAAAGTCGAAACAATTAAAAAGATTTAAAACCTCATGCCAGTTAATGGTTCATTGGAAAACCACAGTGAGAACTCAGTGTTTCTTGGGTGACAGACCTGGAGCGTGCCTGAGTGTGGGTGTGAGTAGGAGTAGCTAGTGTTTATTTCCCTCAGAAATATCAACATGGCTGATATGGGGTGGGAGGCAGACTCGTCTTCCAGAGTTAATTCCTTTTTCTCTCTCTTGGAGATGTACAGCAGAGACAGCACAATGAGATACGGCACGGCATCCCGTCCATTCTACTTCAACAGGATCACAATGTATATGGAATATGGTCAACGAGGCCCTCAACACAACTAAATTGACTCATAATAACAAAATACACAGAATGTGTTTAAACTTCTTTTTTAATATAAGCGCAGTAAAAAGTGTGCCCTTTCAATTCAATGTTGAAATAAGTTTCAGAAATATTATGCTCCAGGTTTAATCATATTTGAGATACTTAATTATTCATACTTCTATTGCAACCACAGAGGAACCTAATGGTTACAATTATATAAAAATGTTTTAGACAGATGGGATGGGACCTTTACAGAAACGGCAATGGGTCACTGCTGATCAGTTCTATATACAGTATATGTGTGCTGAACACTTAGCTGACTCCTAACAGATATGTATGCTGTCTATTCAATTTAGCTCGATTATGCCTTCATTTAGCTTGTTGGAAAGTTACTAATTGTTTATATCCCTTTGCATCTGTTCAATGATGTGAGTACCAGATTTCTCTGAATGGTTAGCTGGTAGCTATACATCAACATGCCCAGATTTCTCTTCATAGTTAGCTGGTAGATGTACATCAACATGTCCTTTTTCCAAATACATTTTGTTGTGCACAGGAAGTGATTTTCTCCACATTCACGAACTAACAAAGTGCCAGGTATATTTTCAGTAAACAGGAATAAACTACTAAAATAATATAGTATGGTAAATATATTTTCTGAAACAAATTGCAAAGTAAAATCTAAACCTGAATAGAGTAATACATCAGATGTTTTAATGTGAAATTACAGTTGTCAATCACTAAGTATATTTGTATTTACTGTTTGTATAGCAGGGATTGCTTCAAATCCATTATCATTCGGATTAACCTTCTAGTGCACAAGAACTAAAATACAGTTTACAATTCTCTTTCCATGCTGGCTTGTAGTGATATAAAATGTCTCTGCAAAATCAAGTTGTGAACATAATATAATACAGTCTATTTTATGCAGTAAAATCCATCTTTCTCCATAACTAGAAATATTACCCAAGGGCAAAGACACCTAATACAGAGAGAGTGAGAGAGAGAGAGAGAGAGAGAGAGAGAGAGAGAGAGAGAGAGAGAGAGAGAGAGAGAGAGAGAGAGAGAGAGAGAGAGAGAGGGGATAAAGTCAAAAGGGGGATTTGCCACACCCCACCACAGGCCACAGATTAAAATCCTTCCACCCCTCTATGGTAGAAACAGTAGAGGGCAATGTGAAGGTGACAAGAGTTTGATTCTTTTCACCTCCTGCTCTAAACAATGGGTGACTTGGAAGCCAATGCTTTGAAGTACCCTTTTTCTACATTCTGCTGTTTTTGTGTCAGCAAAGCCACAGCTGTCTTCAGCCATTAAAAGGAGTTGGTTACGGATGGAACAACAAATTTCAACAGTAAACCGTGAAATATGACCTCCTGTAGTGGTAATGGAAACACAAATAGTGGATCATGCCGTTACAGTTGTATAGCAGGCCAACTAGCTCCGAAAAATTGTGGCACACAGCGAATATTTTCACACACATTCAATTTGAGGAACCATTATCGTTTAGAAAATCAAGCAGGGTTAGAAAAAACTGGAATGTCAACAGCCCGGAAACCTGTTTAATTGGTTTAAAGTTACTGGAGGCAATTTATCTGTAGGAGGTGATTTTGGCGACCCCTAAAATTTGCTTGGTGTAATTATTTTCTCTCACCGTGGCAAAGAAGACCTACAGGATGCTCGCAGTCACTGCGTATCGTTAGCTTGATCAACGACGATATTCCAAGTATGGGTAACTCTTCCTGATTTAGTGATGCACTTCTTTGTGCCATAAAGTAATTCATCACTGTTTCCTGGGAGATCGTAGCCAGGGGCAGTCAAAAATGAGTGTTAAATATTAAGACTTCAAGAGGACTGATCTGAACCGCGATTTTTCCTTTCTCCCATAGACATTACAATGTGCTATCAGAAGGAATGTATTGATTAATGCATTATTTAAAAAATTGCCTATAGTTTGCTTTTATCGCATATACGAACACACAGCCATATATGCACTCCCCTCGCTCACTAAGTCACCTAGACCTTCATACACACTCACCTTTTAGTTACTCCCATTCCCCGTGGATATGTACCCCCTATCATCAGTCATACATTAGCAGTCTTCTCTACAGGTATCGCTACAGGTGCTCAGCATGGCCACAACTTGGCTTTCCTTATTTAGACCCATTAAAACCCTGATTAGTGGGGCGGACTCATTAAAAGCGTTCATTAGTTTTGTACAAGGACACACTTTGCAGGAATAAAAGGAGTACCACAAAAAACACTGACACCACAAACTGTGTTTATCTTTGAACATCAAAACAGTAGATGAACGCCACGGCAGGTCAAAGTAATTAAGGAGGAAGGGTGGTATCAGTATAGCAGAGGTGCTGTCCTCGAATAAAACAAGTAAAAACAATCCTGCTGTGACAAACAACAAACAACCAAGAGGGTCATAAAGATATCCCACTTTAAGTACCTGCTGTGAATTCACTGCCTACCGCATATGCCCTGAGTAAAGCTAAACGACTGCCTATAGATAACAGTGGAATTGCAATTGGAGGAGATTATTGAGCTGACTACAGTGTTGTTATTCTATTCCCTTGTAAAGATTGCCAGTTCAAAACCAGCCCTATAACACATGCTTGGCATAATAACAATGGTTAGAGGAGTTGGCAAAGCTGCACACCATTGGAACCTGAGCTACTGTAACAGTGCAGCTGATGGAAAATGTACTTTTAAAAAAGGGGACAGGAAGCAAAGCTAGTGCAAATTTGAACGCCTTAAACTTTCAATAAGTCTTTGCTGATATTTAGCAAAAAAATAAAAGTAGTATGCAGCTTTCTTGCAGGCAAAGAAAAAAAAGAATAAAGATTTTGTGGACAGTTTTATGCACCTAGACTCTACTAGAACAGTAATGAGGCAAGGGGCTGGGTGGAGCTCTGTTTAATTACTTATAACATGGTCAAAGTCCTCAGAGAGGTGACTCACTCTGCTCACGCAGACACAGCTGCACACACACCCAGAGGCCGGGAGGTCAAATGTTTCCGAAAATTACAAGACTTGAAATGAGAATTACTCCACCCCCACCCAATCAGCCATTCCCAGCGGCCGTGTGCCTTAATTAGGAAAGTTTCCACTTAATAAGTTCCACTTAAAAACATGCTCTCTGGATGCAGATTAAGGGTAAACATGACTATCAAAAGCATAATGGTATTACAGAATCCTCTAGGCTTGAAGTCTGCCACATTGTCTAAATTGAGGCTGGCAGCGTTACCGAAATGTCACAGTAACAACCTTGCCAAACCTGGTGCCCTCTCCCCATAAAACACACACAAAAAACACAACTTCCATCCCGACTTTCATCATTAAACTGTGCTCATGGACGAGGGGCTTTGAAGGACCTGGCATTATTGAGCTCGCTTGGCTCATGAAAGGAAGCCTCCTTTCATTTAGTGGCCGTGCGTAGAGGATTTGCATTTGGGGTTTTTAATGGCGGCGTGTGATGCTCAACAGGGTAAGCTGCTCCACTCAGGTTGCCCTTCTCATCTTCTCTGTCGATTGATTGAAGCCGATTTTCCCTTGAACTTTCAGGCCTCTGGAGTTCAGAGGGGCCGTGGTGGGGTGTAAGGTAGGGAGAGGAGGGAACGGAGAGAACGAGAGAGAGGAGGGAGCGGGGGGGGGCCGAGAGAGAGGAGGGGGGGGGGGGGGTAGAAGAGAGAGATAGAGAGAGAGAGAGAGAGATATAGAGATAGAGAGAGGGAAAGATAGAATGGTTATGTCTGTTTAAA
>JAVQIZ010087496.1:0-13976 GCA_036023535.2 Galaxias brevipinnis
TATAAAAACAAGCCTGAAGGGTGGAAACGCATAAAATTAATACAATAGGGGTTTGGACTGGCCGCCCCGGGCCCACCCCCCCCCCCCCCCCCCCCCCGTGTACCTCAACAGCGTGCTCGGCAGCCGACCGTAACTCCCAATGCATTCGCACAAATGAAGATGACATCAGCACGTAATGAGCTTGCTCTGTTACCAATTAAGGCCAGCGGAATATGCAATCTTGGTTTTATAATGCAGTTGTGATGCCATCGCTCTGAGCGTTAAATGAATCAGGCCAGACAGAAAAGGCGAAGCACACACTGTAACGTGCGCGAGACAGGAGTCTGTGCATGTTGTGCCCGTGCTGAATTGACCATGCGGAGGTGAGGTAGTATTACGTGTTCAGCGAGTTGCAGCTCGCGGAACGTGACTGAAGGAGTCAGCGTTGGCCTGGAGCCACTCGAGCACTCCGGTGATCCAAGGTACCGATGGAGCTCAAAGCCCAGAGTGGAGGTGTTTGTCCCCGAGCCACACGCTCCTGGAACCCCAGTAGACGGAGCGGGCAGGTGGGTGACTGGGGGTGGGACTGGCTGACTTGCTCCCTGGCCCGGGGTAGTCCTACGTATGTGTTGTGTTCGCCACCTGGAGCCCCAGGTGGGTTGGCCTGGCTTCCCACTGATTGCTGCTTTTACTGCCAGCCACCTCAGGAGATGGAGAATGGACAAGGAAACAGACACACATACACACACACACACACAAACACAGTTGTATGTTTGAAAGGGAAAGTGATGCCCTGGTGTTTTGTGATTTTTCACTAAATCATCTCACCCCAAGTATGTTGCTCACTTGTGTAAACCTCTTTTGCTTATGCTTTGACCCAGTTTCTCTTCAAAGCTAACCGCACTAATCGAAACAATCCTTTGAACTAACGTTCAAGTCACTTACTTCAGTAGTGCCTCATATCGAGTTCTTCGCAAAAGTTTATGTAGGGTGTCCCGACTTACTTTATTTATTCGAATCTGATGGGTGAAATCTTGCCGATTGCCGACTGATCGTCAAATCATGTTTTTTAGATTTGACCCTTTACTGTTATATTAGTTCCTACAAGATGGGACTGACTTGTTGGAAGCTTGAAAACGTGCTTAAAGTACTGATCTAATTTACAGTAAGGCTGATATTTATACCAAAATAGGCTATTTATCACCATTTATTGGGGGAAACCAAGCAATTATATGTACAACCAGACATTCAGCACCCCCATATAGCTGAAATCCTGGTTTCATAACCACATTTTGCGATGATTCGACTGATATTGGCAGTTCAATCAGGCTTCTTATATCGAATTGTCGAATTGTCAGCTATTCGGGGTCACCCCTTGAGTTTTGTATTGTCTTGTAAATATCAACTGTTTTCCCATAGAGATGCCATATAGTTGTTGTCAACGTGAGTTCGTTGGTGACTGCTGGCTTGGAACGCGGAGGCTGTTTCAGTTTGTTGGTCTCACAAATTCAATGAGGCGCAGGGAGCAGGAGCGATGGTAACCTGGGTAAATGACTTTTGTGTATGAATGACAATTGAACAGCAATATCCCAAAGGATAGTGTTTCATAAATGCAATTGTTGCAAGGAAATGAGCCTCACTTCTATGGATGGTGTTGGTCTATGAGCGAGCGCTCGCTGGACTGAGGATATGTTTTGATGTGGCATGCAAATGGGGAAAATTGTTTGCCTTCATTGAAATTTTCCTTTCAATTGACTCCCTCCGCGTTCATAGGAAATATGCCGACACACAAACGGCAACTAGCACAGTGCTTCACCAGCAACGTGCATATTTAGCCCGACAAATACACACACCAAACAAAATGGAAAAAAAAACAAACACATACAAACTCCTATACGTCATGTATGCCTGTGTCCTGATGCTACAGTTACAGTTTTTTTTCCAACGGACTGTGATTTCTCCACTGTGAGATTCAAAGGGATGATTTTATTTCCTGAGTCCAGGCTCAGCAGAAGGATGCGGGATGCAGCAGTAGCACAGCAGTTCAAACGGCATAGCTCCCTGACGGTTGAAAAGGGTGTTTTCCGCCTAAGGTGTAAGCTAGTTAGATATGGGGAATGGGAGAACTTTGATCACCCTTTTTCCCCCCTCAGTGCCTAACATGAGTGCAAAGTAAGTGAATGGGCTGGAATAAAGTAAGTAAACGGTGTAGAGGTAGACTAGTGCTCCTCCACTCGCACTTGGCTGTCAAACCTGACATAAGCAAGTAGAGCATTTTCTCAAGATGTTCTCCAGGCAGGTCTGAAGAAGGCTCGAGAGCCATCATTGAATGTTGATGACCCACGTCATCGGCACAGATCTGGCGTGTCAGGAGGCGACCGTTACTCCGTTAGATGAAAGCCTGAAGGGGAACCATTGGGAGAAACGTAGCGGTGATGGAGCTTTGAACACACCCACAACAGAGCCAGTCTTGTCAAGGCTGCTCCAAACATAGTTGTCGTGGCTCATCTTCCAACAACAACTAGAGTTGGTGTGCTTCTTGTTCTCTTTGTCTTTGGATGTTCTGAGTTGGAAAAGAGCCTGCGCCATAGGGCCATTCTGTCGGCGCTGGACAGCCATTCCCATCCACCCAGGTCCATTTAAATTGTATATAATCTTTAGACTCCAGTCCCAGTGGCACACTACTTACACCTAAGCAAGGGCCCGGGGGAGTGAAGCAACATTAGTGGAAGGCATTCAGGAAAGACCCATCAAGTTATTACTATAATGTCTGAGCCGCTAAGCTCTAACCACACCTTTAATTACCTGGAGACAATCATGTCCAAGCTAATCAGGTCCTAATCAAATTAATGGGGTTTTATTTGATATCAGAGAAAGCATTAGATTAGCACACAGCGGGGTAGAATTAATCACTGAGAAAATGGTAGACAGATAATTAGGACTCATTATAATTGTCCATTAAGATAGTGTCAATAATTGTCGATTACTGAGTTTAAAGGGGCGAAGTAAATTAAGCTAAGACATTACTCAAAATACCTTAGCCCGTCAGGAAAGATTCTATAACGATAGGTTTTAGTGGCTGTGCCAGTCAGCATTCCTAAAAATAGGCCTCATGAAGTAGCTTATTTATGGAGATTTGGTTGCATTAATTGGTGCAAGAGAACAGCAGGAAGCATCGTTATGATGCTAATTAGGCTAAGCTATTTTGGCTAATTGTTATGCACTCCTTCGCTGATACTTTAGACTAAATTTCTTTATTCAGGATTTCTTTCTTTATCACCAGCACCGTACTACATTTATACATGTTTTTGCATATACACATTTGGCTAAATATTCCAGATTTATTCTCTATTGAAAGTCTCTGTAATCAGGCTGGCAAATGGTAATCGCTGCCGAATAGACTGTGGTCTTGTGCAGTCTGATGTTTGCATTTTCCCATGCGTGCATAGGACTTGAGGCAAAACGCTATCCTGTGTTCCATTAAACCTATGAAGAGATGCACACTCATACACAACAAACACACAATGCGCAGCCCTTTTAAAAGTGTGCTGTCAGGAGCAGGGAGTCAGATAAAATAATAAATGTCATTCCTTTATGAATAATGCTGATTCCTGCCTTCAAAGGAAACAGGAAATGGACCTCCTCTTTAAAATTCCCTTTTTTCTTAGACGTGCCCCTATTGAAATTCAGCGATGATGACAGACACAATTCTCAATCTCTCTTTCTCATTACACAATCTTTTTCCCCCAAAGTAATTTTCCCTTCTCTCACTCTCTCGGTCTCTCTCTCTCTCTCTCTGTCTTTGCAGATCAATTTCACCATCTCCCTCTCTCATTAGGCGGATCATTTCATTTCTTCAAAAAGAGCTTTAAAAAGGTAGATGAGCAATCTTATCTCTCCCCAGTTTTAATATAGGTCTACGTCTGGTTCTCCCCCGTTCCCTCCCAGTCTGATCTGTCTCTCCATCTAATCCCATAAGGTGTGGTGGGGGATAAGGTAGTGAGGATCCATTCATTTAAAACAAAGATTTGGATTGACTTGAAACACCAAAATACATGTACACACACATTAAACAGGGTATTTTGTTCCCATAGGTACTAAGCTAGTTGCTTTAAAAGAAAATGAAATGAGAATATTTGTAAGACCATAAAGGATGATGAAGTCTTTTTTTCAAAGGTAATGTGTTTTCGTGGGCATTTAGGATTACCTAGAGATCGGCGGATTGCGATAGCCGAGGTTTGCAGACTATTCCTAGATTTGCAATTCTGTGTTTACAGATCCATCAAAGGCGTAGCCATTTTTTTGATTTTTATCCTGTGATCCCGCAATCTCTGTTCCCCACCTCGGGAAAGGTTTAGGCTCCCAAAAATAGCTCACTGCAGTGCTGAAAAGCATACACCCTGTAAACAGCTAAATGGCTTGGCGTTACAGTGCAGGCGTGCTGCTCGACCATTTTCTCTGGTTTTCCTCCCCCCCGCTTCTCCTGACGATTATGCCCGTAAGATCTCTTAATGTGAATGGCACTAGAGGCTGGGTTAAGAGGCCAGGGCACGGTAAATGTTTATGTAAAACATAACACAAATCAACGTGATATTTGCTAGGTGCACAGTGAGGCAGGGATTAAGGTGGACTGGGAGGAATGAGCTCGGGGTATTCAGTCCTGGTACCAGCGTCTCAGCGTGCCTCGGAATAAAGCTTTAATCTTTAGAGAGAGGTGATGACTGCTATGGGTTAAGATGATGTGGTACCCTGGGAAGGCTCTGTATGTTGCAGGGGAGTAGGGGCTGGTGTATTTTTATTTTTCCTGGAGGTGGTGATGGATTGATCCAAGCGTGATGTGGATGTGTTTGGTGCTTGACATTTATTTGCGTATGTGATTTAATGTAGATGTCCTAGTGAAGGACATCTAGAGTCTCCTCTAACAATACTCAAAAAGTAACCATAATATTAAAACATTTCATTATGTTTAAACGAGTGAAAGCCGTGTGAGCAAAAATAATGCTGACGTAATATACGAAGTAAATGTTTCCCTAGACGCATGCCCTTGTAACGCTTTTCATCAATAAGTAATGAAAACGCACTAATGAGAAATATTTCCCCAAGGAAACTGCAATATTTACACAGGGCCCTATAGTTTTGAGCTGAGAGCGTGGCTTAAGGCAAACATACAAAAATTTGTCGGAGGCAAACTGTTTGTGTTCAAGGGCAGAGGACAAAGCTGATTGATCTGTAAAGGGCCAATACCAAGCCTCCTTATTGTAGACGAATGAAATGTCGTCATCCCAGCCGCTTGCACCCTCCAAAAAATGAACACATCCAAAGCTTGGCATACTGTCTCTTTCTGGGTCGTAAATATGTCTGTTCTCGGACTGTGGTGTCAATCACAGGCGGGACTTCCAGACCCATCAACTGGAGACATGCGGAAGTTGACGTGAATGACTTCCCATTGAAAAAAGCTGGAGCGTCTGTGGAGGAGCTAAGTGTGACTGTCGGCGTGCCACCAGGGATGGGAATCCATCTCGCAGGGGGGGTAGATGCCAATTAGTGGATTTATGGGTCGCATGCGCCCTTCGACGCCTGGTTGTCATGGCGACCA
The DNA here is from genome assembly GCA_036023535.2 of Galaxias brevipinnis. NCBI lineage: Eukaryota > Metazoa > Chordata > Actinopteri > Galaxiiformes > Galaxiidae > Galaxias > Galaxias brevipinnis. Next base: position 5,576 of record JAVQIZ010087496.1, read on the forward strand.
GGCCGAACGGCTTTTGTGGGGATCTGCTGGCACGGGGATGTTGGTGTACGTGTGTGCGCCCAAAGCTCTCTCGTCGCACCGATAATAAAATCAGTACGTTGACCCCTGACCCCTCTCTCCTGACTCCTCAATCAGCCAATGGTCTGTTATGCAGGCTGGCAGAGATCCCCCCTCCATCATCTTTGCTGCTGTCTCTCTCTGCTCACAAGCTTTCATTGAGACAGACTGGCAGTACAGAGCAGGGGTCTCTTTAGGTCGCTTTGTGAGGTCTGACTAGAAAAGTCAGGGGGGGAAAAAACCCAATGGTAGGTAATCTGAATAACAAACGTCCTGCAATCAACCAACTGAATTTGTTTGCAAACTTTGCTGCACTTGGGCTAGTAGCAGAGTTCTTGTATGCATCCGAATAGACTGACATTATTTATGGCTGCTGTGCAGAATGTTCATGGGCACTTTGAAAATGCCTTTAGGGAATTGCTTGGTATCCAGCAAGAAAAGCAGTTTAGAGCCAGATTGTAGCTGTAACTCAGAGTGCTCTTTCACCCTCATTGTAGAGAGAGAGCGACGTTGTGTATGTCTGTGTGTATATGTGTGTAGATTTGTGTATATGTGTGTGTGTGTGCGAGAGAGAGATGCCCAACGGCTTCATGTGACTGACTGTGCGCTGTTTGTGCGTTCTCCAGCTGGCTTCGGGGATCTACAGCTTTGCCTGCTCCCTGTGGAGCCACCACACCGACTGCTTCCTTCAGCAGATCTACGCCCGTGACGAGGCCTCTGCCCTGGGCTCGCTGGAGAGAACTCTGCTCTCCCTGAAAGGCACGTCTCCGTCCACACCGTGTGCATGTGTGCCTGCCAATGAACAGAGCTGCACACACAGCCACACACACAGACACACACATCTCACAACTTATTAGACATGAGGCAAACTTGCATTGAAATGGTGAACTTTTAATTGACTTAATTTTTTGTTTTTCAGTTCTTCGGAAACTAACAGTCCATGGATTCCAGGAACCACAACAGAATTTGGAAGTGATGGTGAGAAGACTGTCCGATCTGTCATTCTGGTTAAGTGATGTGATTGGTCAGGGCACTCTAGCCCTCGGTGATTTGTTTTGCTGCAGTAACGGGAGGAAGGGTGGGAGGAGTCTGAGGCCGCTCCTGTTGTAATGCTAATGTGGGTTACACAGGGCATTTCAAAGGCCATTTACTTGTATTCCAACGGGCCTGTTGAACCCAGAAGGCTGTGGGCATATTCTGTGAAATGACGGGCTGCACATCGGCTGATTATTCATAGAAATGGACGGGAATTGGCTGAGTCCAGAGATTAGAGCCTCCCTTCAAAACTCTCCTCAAAGCCCTGGAGCAAGAAAAAAAAAGGGGGAAGTTCTGGAACACTTCATTTCATTTAGGCTCAATGTGCCATAAGAAAAAATTATATATTTGGGTTCGGAGTGCGCCACACAGCCTAGGTTTGTCCTCCTCCCGTGGCTTAGCCTTAATGGAATCATTTTTTACAGAGCGCCGCGGTCTTTTGAACTCGCCCCGCTTTCCCCGCCGCTCTCCAAGCAAGTGGCATGTGTGAAAGCACAGCAGGGGGGAGGAGGGGGGGGGGCGTCTGTGGAACCTCTCAGTCGCCATGTGAGGAGAGGCTCAAAGTGAACTGGCTTCAAGGTTGCCTTCCTGAGCTGTTTACGGAGCGGGATGGGGATGGCAGGCTCCGCATTGGCACATCTCCCTTTGTCCGTTATTCCTCTCATCTACACGGCACGCTCCTTGCGGAGCAGCGGCAAAGAGAAATAGTCCCCAGCCACACTCTCGACTGTAATCGGCCACGGCACTGTTGTTTTTCCCCCTCTCTAAGCACTGTCAGCTGCTCAACATGTCCAGCAGGGTCGCCTGCCACCACTGAGCGTCAGCTTTGTTAGCGGCTAACGGGCGCGCGGCGGCCCACAGCAGCTGTCCTTGGACTGAGCAGGACGCCCGTCCGGAGCCAGCAGGCTGTACTCACCCTGCGGGTTCGGCACGCCGAGTCCACCGCGGAGAGGCGCGGGCGGACGAGTGCGCAGCACGCCGACAATGAATGATTGATCACTGCGTGTTTACACCGAGTAATTACGCCACTAACAGGAGGCTCTGGCTGGCGGCCTCGTGGGTTTATGGAAATGCAGGCATTGAAAAGACATTATGTCTCCACGCAGCTGCTTGTTTAACCTTTGGCAGACAGGAGGACACGGAATAATCTAAATGGGTCGCAAGTATATTTTTAATGGCCAAATGTATACTTTGGTTACGTGAGAATTGCTACTTCTTTCTATTTTTAGCTTCGTTGACTCCAGGCCTGTCTGATTTTCACTCTGCACCCACAAGCGCTCGTTTGTGTGGATATCCAGCATCCGTAGTGTTTTTCTACTGGGTTTATAATTACACTGGAATAATATTAATTTTACTGTAAATTGCTGTTGCATTTCCATACTGAAATGTTAATAGCCTTCAGCCACAGTCTCTTACCATGGTTGGGGATTTGCTTAAGGCCAATTTTGGTGGCAACTCACAAACTTTATCTATAGAGCACACACACACACACACACCCATAGGTACCATCACTCTGCCCTCACACAGCTAACACACACACACACACACACACACACACACACACACACACACAGGTACCATCACTCTGCCCTCACACAACTAACACACACACACACACACACACACACGCACACACACACAGTCATTAGTAATCCAATACAGTATTCGGATCTGTGTCTGAGCTTTCCTGTCACCTTGCTGTGACCTGGAACAAATTATGCTGTAGCGCTGGGAGAGATAATCACTGTTAAACGGGTCAAATGTGGTAATGAGAGAGAGCTTTGACCAGGATGCCATTTGAATTAATGAGCTATAATGATTGATAATGACTGATGGAGCCCTGATCCAGAATCAGACGTCCCCGATTTGCATGCTTTGCTCGTTCTCCGGGGGTCGGCGCTCTTTATCTACTCCCTTTCGCGGGGAGGGGGTGGGTGGAGGGGGTGGGGGGAGGGGTTGGAATCCTTGACTCTGAAACCTAGACTACAAATTGCTCGATGCATGAAAACCAAAGTGTTGCTCTTTCTCTGGAGTCACTGTGACCTCGGAACACTCTTCCGGGACTTCTAAAGTGGAACGTCGGTAAGGTTCCGCTCACGTGCTCCAGACCTCTCCGCGGTGGGACCTACCTGTCACACCCTCAGGTTCCCCACTCTCACCCACCGCGACCCATTAAACCCGTCCCTGGTCCTCCTCCGGTTTACATCCGGCCCCCAGTACCGTAAACAGCTCAAGGGCCGCTAAATGAATCATCGGGGCCGGGTGGAACGCACAGTCAGCTAGACCCAACAGCTTTGTCTGCTACTCGAGAGGCGGCGATAAACATTTTTGCCCCTGGAGTCAAGAGAGTGACCCCCCCCACGCCGCCGAATATATTTGGAGATAAATCTTCCCTCTGACAATTTGATAAGAAAGGGGATGCACGATGGGCCTCTGTGTTGCATAATTTATTCTCTGTTGTGACATGGCGGCTGAGAGGAGAAGTCCATGCAGAACAGCCCATTAATTAGAAGGCAGGCACGGCCGTGTTTATGTCGCTATGACCGAGTTGTAATTGTGATTTTTGCCCGGCAAATTGTAGATTTATGATGCAACAATGCAACATATATCATTCCCATAGTTGAAAACTTGGATCTTTTTTTTATCTTTTTTTTACCTGCAATAAGCCCTGGTCTGTTTTACTTTTGATTCATCGCAACAATAATCATTGGTTAATGTGTTTTGCAAGTGTGTGTTCTGTGTGGGTGTGTGTGTGTGGTGTGTGTGTTCTGTGTGTGTGGGTGTGTGTATGCGTGTGTGCGTGTGTGTGTGTGTATGCTTGTGTGCGTCCGTGTTTGGGTTTGGTTTTTGGACTGTAGGTGTTGTATTCCACTCCGTGCAGCTTTAGTGTGCTTTGTGATTTCCTAATGCGCCCTCAAACACAGCTCTGTGTTTGTGTTTGTGCTCGCTGTCGGTTTGGAGTTCCGCCTGCATGCCATTACCGGAGCCTGCTCGATGCCTCTGTGATCCACACACACACACACACTAGATGTTCTCGGGAACCTAACCTAACCTAAGCTACGCAGAAACGCACCCACATAAAACATACCCATATAAATCTGTAAAACATTGTTTGACATGTACACACACACGCACACACACGCACGCACGCACACACACACACACACAGACATGTCAGTCACATTTTGGTCCTTGCCACTCCTCTTTGGTCCCTCTGTCCTCGTGCACTTCACAACCACACCGTCCGACTGCCTCCCTTCCGACAGCACAGAAAGACTTCTTTTTTTCCCCATACCAGAGGACATGACCCGCCTGCCAGGGTAGTTCTGCTCCCTCTACCCCTCCCTGCTTCTTCCACCTCCTCGCTATCTTCCTCCCATTACCTCCTCAAAGGGTCCTCTTTAGCGTAGCTCCCCCGTCTCTCTCACCCCTTAATGGTATCACACCCGGCTCCCTCCAATCAGCCGTTGCTCTCTTCACACCTTCTGCCCTCTCTTCCTCCTCCCCTCTCCTCCTCCTCCTCCTCCTTCGGCGGCAGGCTCTCCTCCTGTAGTATTACCTTATCTCAGACTTTTCCTGCTCCAGTGACTGAGAGAGTTAGAGAGAGATAGTCCAAGTCTGTGAGCTGCCAGCTGGCTGTCCTGGTTTGGGTCTGCTGAACCCCAGTCTGGTCCTCCTGCTGGCTTAATGCTGGGCTAACACGCACACACACACACACACAAACACACACAGTTCTTATGCTCAGATAGTGTTCCAACACTCCTAATCCTGTTGAGGCAATCATGAGTGATGTGACCGCCAAGATGTCAAAGAGATTAAGCTCTACCCTCATCTCTCCTCTTCCTCCTTCTCCTCCTCCTCCTCCTCTACTCTCTCCTTTCTCTCCAGGGATTCCTCAATGCCGTGTTCGAAAGACTAAAACAGTTCCTGGAATGCTGTGAGTATCCCCCCCCTCTCTCTCACTCAAACAGTTTGTGTGTCTCTCTTGTTATGGGCCGGTAACGCTGACAACCGCCGGCCCTGGCCCTAATCTTCAGCACGGAGCGCCTGAGACGCAGAAAGGAAGGGAAACATCATTACCCATATCTGCTGCTGCCATCGCTCGCAAGGCATTCTCCTGAGGCAGGGTCAGGGTGTGCCGGGCGCCGCCGGGAAGATAAGCGGCCCGCGTCCCAGGCGCTCGGTGAATTAAGCCGGTGTTTCTCTCTCCTGGAACAGTCCTTGTCGTGGACGCCGTGTCTGGTAACCGCTGGGGATTGTAGTCCACCCCCTCCCTCCCCCCCATCTCCCCCAGTGGAGTTTTCCCCTCCGTTCGTCGGCCTCGTTATCTGTCTGTCTGTCACAGGGCTTATGACAGACGGGTAACTGTGGTTATAATGGCCCAGAGCTGACAAAGCATGATCGAATTCTCTCGTTCCGCTCCGTGTTCCATTCTATAAGGGCTACATTTAGAACTATAAATCTTTTTTTTTTCTCTCTCTCTCTCTCTCTCTCTCTCTCTCGCTGTTTTTCCCTCTCGTCCCATCTTTCCGTCTCACACCATTTTTCTCCCTCCATCCGAGCAGGCCAGATGTTTAGTTACAGGAGTGAGCGAGCGGGCGTACCGAGACAGCCCCATTCCCACAGGACTCCAGTCTCCTTACAATTCTAACCGGCGTCCACAGAGAAACTGCACCTGTCACGCTGACAGCTTCATATCACACCTGACTTAAAGGCTGTCCCCGTATCGCAAATCAAAAGATACACGCCCCTCTGATTGGAGCTTTCTGGTCACGTGATTTAAAACGTGATCCGGGGCTTTCCCTGGCAACGCTAAGAAGGCAGGCTCTTCGCAACGTATTGGAAGCACCCCAGCGTTCACCCGTATCCTAGTAACTGTCTCCTGGGAATGTGGACGAGGAAGTAAACGACACGGGACAATTTGATTGGTTGCCGTGCCTCGCCTTGTTAAGTAAGCTGGTTTGATTGGATGAGTGGGGCCATTTGCGAGAGGGTTTATTTTATTTGTGGGCTTCGTTAGATAAACAATAAGGCCTTTCTCCCAGATGGGCTCGCAGGCTCCGAAGCTATCGTGCCCAAAATAATAAAGAGACCGAGGCGATACCAGGAACATGAGTGGAAGCCATTTCTGTGTCCAACACCACCAGGGTTTCATTTCCTCTGTCTCTCGCATTCTTCGTGTTTCACTCTCCTCCCCCCTTTTCTCCTTTTTCATTTATCTCGTTTTTGCTGTCACTTTTTTTGTCTTCTTCTTTTCGCTATCTTTTCTTTTCTATTTTTTTTTCCCCGTCTCTTGTCCCCTCTTATCACCTCGATCGTGATTTTGTTACTCAAGACAAGATCAGGTGCCACTTAACATAATTTCCTCCCTGCTGTCTGGCGGCGAGAGCCACGCTGCCGAGCGCGGAGGGGCTGGAGATCGCCGGGAGAGGAGAGGGCTCCATCGGACACGGGGGGCCACCCCCGGCGGACCCCCACAGCCCCTCAGTTGACGTGTGCACGGTTTGCTGGTGTGTTGCAGGCCGGCAGGTGGGTCCGGACAGCACGTGCAGAGAGAAGCTGGAGAAGACCATCATCCTCTACACCAAAGTGGTGAGTCTCTGTCCGCCGAGCGTCGGGACGTTCAATCCGAGTCCCGGTGACGGGTGGCTGACCAGGATCCTCGCTCGTTTTCCCTCTCCCGCAGTTGTTGGACTTCCTGGAGGTGCACCCGTGCGCCTTCATCCCGCTCATCCAGCGCTCGCTGGAGTTTGCCGTCAGCTACGTGTTCACGCCCGCCGGCGAGGGCGTGGTCTTCGAGCGCTTCATCGTCCAGTGCATGAACCTCATCAAGCTCATCGTCAAGAACGACGCCTACAAGCCCTGCAAGGACGTTGACGGTAGGGAGGGAGGGATGGAGGGTGGGAGTGACAGAGTGTGAGTACGTAGTGTGGGGGAGGGGAGGAGGGAGATCAACGGTCTACTCTGGAGAGAGAAAGCAGACGGAGGGGCAGCGTGTCCGCGTCTGACACCAAACGCCGTGGCTCATACTGTCTGAGTCTGAGTCATTTGAAGTGAAGCTCCTCCTCTGTCCCCCCCCGTCCCCCAGATCAGATTGACTCTGGGCTGTCACAGCCATTCATTAGGCCCAGCTCGTTCCCCCAGCAGCACACTCCGTGTCTGGGGGGGGGGGGCGGCAGGGGGGGGATCTCTGTGTGCCGTGGGAAGAGCTTAGTCAGAGCACAACGCGGGCCCCCTTTGTAGTCGCACAGCGCTGGGATTTGGGTTTGGAGCACAGCGTGACAGTTGAAAGGAGACGAACCCGCGCCGCAACCCCTCCTAACTTATTTAGCCTGTGTGTGTGTGTGTGTGTGTGTGTGTGTGTGTGTGTGTGTGTGAGATCATTAGCCTATCTGTGTTAGATTTTCATCCATAATGACTGAGACGGGGTGGTGGGGGGGCACAGATATGGAGTGGGTCTTTTTGATGTGCCATGCGGTTGGTGCTCCGTGACACCGCCAGCGTGGTGGAGGGATCCTCTCGCGGGTGAGCCACAGCATCTGTCTCAGTTGTTATGTTTCCCCCGTCCCCTTCCCCCCCCAGAAAGTAAACCGGAGAGCCTGGAGGCCCACCGGATCAAGACGGCGTTCTTCACCCACCCCACGCTCACCGAGATCGGCCGGCGCCTCGTCTCCCACTACCTCCTGCTCACGGAGGAGGAGCTCGCCATGTGGGAGGAGGACCCGGAGAGCTTTGGTAAACGCACGGGGGTCAGACCCTCTCTGAGCATTTTTACACACACACACACACACACACACACACTGTCTCTGAAGAGAACTCATGTGGTATCATCTCCCACTGAGTGTGTAGGCAGGGCCCTGGTCCACTGCCCTCTGGCCCCAGTCCCAGAGGAAGCACTCATGGTCAGCCCTCAATTCCACATGCTGCAGTAATCTGTCTGGCCACAGAACTGTCGCTCTGTCTCTCTCCCTCTCCCTCTCTCTCTCTCTGTCTCCCTCTCCCCCTCTCTCTCCCTCCCTCTCTCTCTCTCTCTGTCTCTCTGTGTCTCTCTCTCCCTCCTCCTCTCTCTCTCTGTCTCTCTGTGTCTCTCTCTGTCTCTCAGATCACAGTCAGTGTGGCTCAGGGCCGGGTTCGAAGCCCCTCCCCCTCGCCCCAGCCCCGCTATAAAAGCTATGCCTACACGCAAGCGGCCTATGTCCAGTCACCCGAGCAAAAGAGGAGGCGCTTTACCGACCAGGTGTGTGCTCTCTGCTAGGCGGGGGGGGGGGGGGGGGGGGGGGGGGGGGGGGGGGGGGGGGGGGGGGGGGGG
>JAVQIZ010087509.1:0-10000 GCA_036023535.2 Galaxias brevipinnis
TGTTTGGTAACTGTAACCCGGGGTTTGGGTTTGGTGTTTTTTTTTGTTGGGTTGGGTCCTGCCTTGGGCCCCCCCCCCCCCCCCCCCGAGAACAGAGTGTGCAACGTTAGCGCAAATGGACGGTGGAAGTTGTTGGCCGCTCGTCCACCTGCCAGCGCGCCTCGCCTCACGCTCCCCAGCTCCCCAGCTCCCCGAGGCGCCGCTCCTCTCCGATCAGAGCCACCTTCCTTCTTCGGCTTCCCCTCGTATTCTTTTTTTCTTCTTTTGTTTATTTACTTTACCGGGATTCTATTTCTTTTTCTTTTTTTTTTTACGGTCCGATTTATCCTTTGGCTACCGTTGCCGTTCTCCTTCAGCTGAATTGCAGACTGCTGGCGGATAACCAAAAAAAAAAGAGAGAGAAAAAGAGAGTGTTTGTTTCTCGGCGGTTTTCACTGAGACGACAGAATGTGTTCTCGCCCCATAAAGCATTACTGTACTCATCCGCCCTGGCCCCGTACGCGGTCGTAATACCGGGGGAGAGGAGACGTGCGCTGGCCCTCCTAAATCACCCCCCTCTAAACCAGGGTGTCCTTTTCCCTCTTGCAGAATGCGGGAGCGGGGTCCTGGAGTCTGCGGAGTCGGCGTGTGGGGCCTGCTGCTCTCCCTCTGCCTGGCCTCTCTCACGCACGCCCACCGGAGCCACACAGGTGCGTACTGGGACCCTCCCTCTCTCTGTGTGTGTGTGTGTGTGTGTGGGGGGGGGGGGGCTGTTTTAATGTTAGCGGGACTGCCGGGTCCTCTGTGACTGGCGGCAGGGGTAGGGGATGGGGCGTTTGCTTCTGTGAACTGTCGTTAGTGTTCGTGGTCGCAGGCCGGCCGTCTGTCCGGCTTTCCGTCCATCCCCCATCACCAGCTCCAGCCATGAGAGGCAGCTTTGACCTCCTGCACTGATAGAGCCTTTCTTTATGTTATGAGCTCTGGTTGACACACCACTGTGTATAAGTGTGTGTGTGTGTGTGTGTGTGTGTGTGTGTGTGTGTGTGTCTCTGTGTGTGTGTGTGTGTCTCTCTCTCTCTGTGTGTGTGTGTGTGTGTGTGTGTATGTGTGTGTGTGTGTGTGCTCGTGAGCGTATTTGTGTTTACGCTGGTTTCACTCTGGACACATTATCCCCTCTACTTAGAGAAGAGAGAGAGAGGGAAAAAAAAGGCAAACTAAGGGTAACTGTTTTTTCATAGACGGAGGGATGGCGAATGGGGAGGAGAGGACAGGATAAGCAGGCTCTTGTTGTGGAGCATTAGCGGTGCTCCGGGGCCAGTGCTGATGTCAGCGTGCCGAGATAAAGACAGGGAGCGACAGAGGAAAGGTGGAGATAGAGGGAGAACAGAAAGGAGCCGGAAAGATAAGCCGGCTTTATCATTTGTAGTTTACGGTTGATGCCACGGACGGATCTGTCACCGCTGAAGCAGCGGTTTCGGTCGCGGGGCGAGGGCGAATGCAGCTCCTCGGTCAGACAGAGAGACAGCGTGTGTGTGTGTGTGTGTGTGGGGTGTGTGTGTGTGTGTGTGTGTGGGGTGTGGGTGTGTGTGTGTGTGTGCTCTCTCTTTAAAGTGTGATTGATTGCGAGGCAGCTTGTAATCAGGAGGTTCCAATGCTACTCAAGCCGAGCTCGTCTAAGTGGGGGGAAACGGTCAGGTAATCAGATAATTACGAGGCGCACTCCCTTAGGTCACCCCAAGGTGACTCACAAGCACACACACACCTACACACACACACCTACACACACCCACACACACACCTACACACATATACCTACACACACCCACACACACACACAAACACACTTCTCTGCATGCAAGCCACATCCCATTAAGTTTATAGAGAGGGGAGTCATTTATTTCCTGCTCCTGTAAAAAGGAATCGGACTTTGTGAGAGACGTCAGCTGACCGTCGTCGCTTACCGCCATTCACACGACGACTTTGCCGCCCTCCGCAGGCGGGATTGTGTTGCAAATCGCATCTCAGTGTTTGCCTGCATTAGTATGTATGCGGTTCTGTGTGCCTGAGTGTGTGTGTTTGTGTGTGTGTGTGTGTGTGTGTGTGTGTAGCGTTCTGAGGGCTGGAGAGCCAGGTGCTGACCGACCAGCTGCAGCGCTCCCAGAGGAGCTGGGCTGAAGCCAGCACTGGGAGAGGAGTTGTTAAGCCGAGTGTGAGCTCAGCACTCCCTCCATTGTCTTAACCTCCAATTAGTCCTCCTCCTCCGCCTCACCAAACAGCCGCCGCTTGATGGACCATGCCCTCTGTGGTCGCGTGACCATCCCACGACGGATCTTCTCCCGACTTCCCCTTCGGCCAGACGTCTCTGTCCTGCGCCGGGAAACGCCGGAAGGCCGCAGGCGTCACGGTACGTCCTCCCGCTGCGAGGGAGGCCTCTCCGTCCGCCGAGATCCGAACGTTTTCCCGCCTCTCCGTCGCCTGTCGACAGGCTGACGGCTGTGTTAAAGAAACGGAGGGAAGGGAAGGAAGGGAGGGAGGGAGGGAGGAAGCCGGATCACTCCAGCACACCTCTCCCTGACTCATCGATCCCCTGCTTCACGGGCCGTGATCACCATACATCTCCACTGATTAGACTGTTGGCCGGGCGGCCGTGGGAGAGGCAGTGTCTGCCGGCTGAGAACCAGAGGAGGAGACACGCGAAGGGAGAGATGGGCGCCTGCTGACTAAAGACACGTACACCCATTGATGCGCGTTTACGAACGTTTGGATTAGCATAGCACGGCTCCTGTCTGGCTAATGCGGTTAGCTGGTACAGGCTGTCGCCCCTCCTAAAGTCAGCCTGTGGCATGTTAAGGTGTTGTTCCTCTATATGCAGTCAACCCCCCCATATGGCGTGTGAAAGCATCCAAGGTGAAAATAGGAGATGTGAAATGTTTGACGTGGACTTAAAAGTGCCTGTGCGTGTCTCTGCGTGTACCTGTGTATGTGTGTGTGTCTGTTTGTGTGTGTGTGTCTTTGTACTTTTGTTTTGTTGCTGGGTATAGTTTTTCCTGGACTTTTTTTTCCATGACCTTATTTTTGTAGCGCATATGATTACCATATTATTATTGTATTATTTTAATTTTTTCAGCTACTCCAAAAGTCCTGCAACGCTCCTTTCTTTTTTGTGCAACCTGTTCACAATGAATTTGCGTCTATTTATATGTATTTAGCCATTTGTCATTATGGCTGAGTTTAGCCCTTGGCTCTTTTAAAGATGGTCTGGGTGTAGTTGACAAGCACAAACAAGGATATTTGCATAAACTGACCTTCACCAATCAGAGTGTCCTTGGCAGTAATGTGTACGATAAACAAATGCGCTGGACTTGCTTGGAGCATAAAAGTAATTGAATATATTACTTAAATAATATGATTTATTTAAATAGGACACCGTCTTTAATTGTGTGCAAAAAATTTTTTTTTGGTGCATACAATTACAAACAACACGTATACGTATATGTATCCTCTTGTCTGCCCAATATATTCCACAGACAGACAACTAAAGACATAGCACAGCAAAAAGATTAAGTGGTATTGATTCCTTCCGTTAAAAGTCAGTCAGTCTCTGGGAAAATCAACAAAACATGTGTAAAAGCGACGAGCTGGAAAGTGGCACAAAGAGGCCCGTAATGTTCCAGGGTTAGGGTACTTTCAATGGAAAGACAAATGGTTGGAGCTAATTCATCAAAAGGGGTTGGAGAGTTTTGCCGGTTGAACCCCTCATGTTTTGTGGGAGACATTCATAATGCCGGCTACTTATTGTTTTGAACCTGTTTGTCTGTTGATTTCATAGCCATGCGTTTTCAAATGGGCGTGCTAATCTACAGAGTTTTTTAAGGAACATGGCCTGCTAACATGAGTGCCTTTGATTGTCAGAATCAACAATCTACTTTCTTAAGTGATTTTTGAATGGCATGTGTTTTTTTATTTTTGCTAATAGTGAGTAAAAATCAAACCAATAAACAAAGAATAACATTAACATTAGCACATGACCTGTTTAAGAGAAGTTAAACCGAAATGTTTGACAAAAAGCTCTTTTTTTTTGGTTTTGCTAACCCATGGGGTTTGTTAGCACACATGACCACATGTGACGACGGCAGGACCACAACATTACAATGCTGTCGCATCAGAATTACCTTCCAACGTACAAAATGCCTCTCCGTAGTTTATGTTTTCCTCTTCGTTAGATTGTAAACATTTTCTTTCATCCTCAGAAGTCTTTTCCATTCTTCCGTTTCGATGAGAACTGTAGGTCCACTTTCACTGAGGAAAGACAAGGAGATTGGTGTTAATGGGTGGAAATAGATTGCTTCCGCAGTCCGTGCTGTGTTAAGCCCCCATCGGTATCCTCTCATTAGTTCATTAGTGCTAATCGTTAGCCTAGGCCAACTAGAACAACAACCACAGCCCCTAAAGCTACTTCAAGTCTGGAAAACCGCTCTGGCCTTTCAAATCGATGAAAGTGGCCGAGCCGAGATATTTGCGTTGCGACAGAGGGAGATCCAGTGTTGCGGTGTGAACGCCGTGACAGATTGGCGGACCAAATTTGAACTGGAAACACTCTCTCTCTACGAGACCTCCCCTCTCTTCCCTGCTTTATTTCACAGCTGTTAAGCCATGGAATTTCAATCAAGTAGCGAAGCGTGCGTTTCTGCAAAGGCAGTGGAAAAAGAAAGAACTTTATTTAATGTGGTCACCCTTTGCCTTTTTCTCACCACTCCAATTCTGCCCTTTCTTTCACAGCTGAACCTCAACATCAACCTTGCTGCCTAGGATTGTATTATTGCATTTTCATAGATGAAATTCTTTCCATTTGTGTATGCTTTTCTTCCTGGATGGCTGATGGTTTTCACTTCTCATTGCCGCAGACATTAGTATGTGCCCCTTAAATTCAAGCAGTGCTTACTTGAATGACCATTTCCATACCTGTGGCTGATTGATTTTGTGGGGACATCACTTACTTTCGTCATTTCCAAGGTGAGCCATTGATAATGGAGCGAGTGCAATGGCTCCCACAGACATAACAATACCTTCCCTGCAGCACGACTCTTCCTCCATAAGCCTCCCTCCTGGTGCTGGATGTGCAGGTCTCCCTCACCTTGTCCTCCAATCCATTGAAAGCTTAACGCCAAGGAGCCAAACATGACACTGTTGACCCCTCCATGTCGCTCTACATAAACCCCCCACTTCCTCTCAGACACCCAGGCTCACTCTGGCCTGACTGCTGGGCGTCGATGGAACAGGGGCAATGCGTGGCACATGGGTGGGGCTTGATATGAAAGCACGTTTTGATGACACCCTCGAGATTCAGGGAGATTTTCCCCACGGAAATATAGTTCCCGATAGCAGCGGAAGCTTGTGAGGATCTCTCTAGCTCGACAATCCAGCCATTTGTCTCTTTCATCCTGCCGGAGCCGCAGAAGTCCTCCCACGTGAGGACGACACGCGGTGAGCCGCGCTCGCTGAGCTTCTCCACTTTGAGTGCGGCGCGAGGCAGTGAACTTCCATAGAACTGCGCTCCCTGTGGAGTTGGAGCGCTCCGAGCAGTTTGAATTATGGATAGGGCCTCCTGATTCTTTAGAGCGGCTTTACCGGGCATGGGAAACACACTCGGGATCAAAGATTAGGCTTAAGAGCTTTTATTTTGGATCGCCGTGCTACGTGGCGGTGGCATCGTCCTGACAAAGGTTGCTCGTCGGTATTGTTTGGTTTTTTCGGAAATTAAGGCAAAAGTGCTGCGGAAATGTGCCGGATGCGCAGCGCCGCGGGTGCTGCCACAGCAGCGTTGTGAGTGGACTTTAAGGGAAAACACAGGCGATAGAGTGCGTTTTGTCCTGGCTGAGTAAACATTATCTGTTCTGCCGGTTAAGCTTGGTATGGCGGTGGTTAATGTTGCCACGGCAAACATTGTCTCAGCGCGCGTCCGTGTGTGGAGTGCGTGAGGGGAGCCTTAGTATTCCGCGCGGCGACTCCGCTGGCACACTCTGATGGATGGGCTGCTCTTTACTTTACTGATGTACTCTGATCAATGCTGATGGAGGGAGAGACGGGCCAGGGGGGGAGAGGGAGCGGGAGAGATAGGAAAGCAGACGAGATGGAGAGAGAGAGAGAGAGAGAGAGAGAGCGGTAATGTGCTGCATCTGCAGATCTCTCTCCCTTCCCCTCCCTCTTTTTCGTTCTCTCTCTCTGCCAGTCCCTTTGCATTAATCCTCTGCTCTCTCAGTGAGTTTCCCACTTTGTTGATCCTGTGCCGGTGTCTGCAGAAGCTGCACTCTCGCCGTCATCCCCGTCATCGCCTTAACCGGCACACACAGTTAGTCTGCACAGCATTCGCTGCACCAGGGCACATTTCAGCAGATTACAGATTATAGATTTATCGCAGAGCTTGGAAGCAAAGGCTGTGCAGGTGTTAATTTGCGTGTGTATACGTGTGTGTGTGTGTGTGTGTTTGTGTAAATCAGTGACTGAGTGACTTAGTTTGTGTGTGTGTGGGCGGGTGTGTACAATTTACTGTCGACATCCGTGTTGCCATTCTGTTGTCACTGATAAGTCGTGTTGGGTGCTTAGAGTACTCAGATTACTTTTGGGGGTAACGAGTAACGAAACGTGTTATGTCCATTACTTAGTCACCTGTAACTATTTCAATAATGCAAATTTAACATTTAAGCCATTCCCAATGCGCCATGCATAGCTAAATGACTTAGAGCACCGGGCACGTGCGTTTTGTGGCACAAAAGTACTCTCAAGTGTTTCCTTCATTGAAAAAAGTTAAGTTCTTACTGTCTGAAGCAACATTTTAATTGTAAATGTAAATTAAGAAGTTAAAAGGTAAAAGAAAACGACACTCAACACTAGCAACAAGTCGGAAAGTCAGTGTGACATTGCACACTCTAAAGGCCTATCAAAACAAATGTATTCTGCTTTGGCCTCTCACCCTACCCAGTGTCAGCCGCCCAATATGTCTAAGAAGGCTTTTATTTTTAGTCCCTTTTTTTCCTCCTCCTGTTGTGTTAAATAAAACAGCAGCCATGCGGCTCGGCTAATCCTCTCAGAGAGCTAATCCAGCCCGAGCACTGCTGTAAACACTCCAGCTCAAATCTCCCCATCCATCACTCAGGGTTTGATGCATATTACGGTTAAGATTAACAGAAATTATAGTTCCTGTTTTTATCCTACACACATAAATGGCTCTGTAATGCGGTAATTGTAACCGTGGGAGTCCATGTGTGAATAATGCGTTTAGACCTGGGCCGGGTCTGAACAGACGCTGGCAAAAAGCCGACCAGCCTCCCAGTCCATAAGTAGGCCTGTAGATGTATTGAGGTCTCCTCTGGTGGCCACAATGCTGTCATTGAAATGTTGCCTTTTCCTCTCCCTAGTCATTTATCCACAGCTTCCATTTTCTGTATTTCTATTGGAGCAGTGTCTCTCCATGGTTCAGAGTAAATTTGACATAAAGCCTACAGTTGCTGGTACATTACCAAGGGAGTAGGTTTGTGTTGGACGTCGAGGGGGTTGCAACACACACACACACACACACACACACACACACACACACACACACACACACTCTTTCAGTTTCAGTTGGTTTTGTTCTACCAGCTCTACAGTTGCAGTATCA
Source organism: Galaxias brevipinnis (assembly GCA_036023535.2). Taxonomy (NCBI): domain Eukaryota; kingdom Metazoa; phylum Chordata; class Actinopteri; order Galaxiiformes; family Galaxiidae; genus Galaxias; species Galaxias brevipinnis. Next base: position 7,637 of record JAVQIZ010087509.1, read on the forward strand.
GATGCAGATTCCTTACATATTGTCATGTCATATGACCTATTCTTCCACCAAAACTGAAAAGAATCGAGACAACTCAAAACATTACGGCCCGGTTTCCTGTACAGGGATTAAGCCTAGTTCTAGACTAAATCTCACTGTGTGTGGAGATTCTTCATTGGAAATGTTTTTTAATCTAGGACTTGGCTTAATCTATGTCTGGGAAACCCGCCCTACATGTATTGTCTGGTTAATTAATCGGGGACAAGACACTTAACATTTGATGAAATGATTTACCTACATTTGAGATGTATTTTTAGTTTTATTTTTTTCATTGCTATAGAAACAAAAAGGAAAGGTAAAATTAAAGCTGAAAAGAGCAATTTATGACTAACATGTTTATTCATTTTTGTATCACTAGGCAGCGTGGCTAAGGATCAGGCAATCCAATTTACTGCTAAGCACGTTTCATTCAAATGTACCAAAGACAATCCGAGTCTCTTTTAAATACATTTCTGGTACATCGGCTTTTTCTTTAGAAGGCCCAGCTTGTCTCGTACAGTATGTGACAGGCAGCGACATGAAGAAGTCTACTTTTGGCCCACTGTTGAGGGAAGCCATGTCTTGAGCCTTCTAAAGGTACTAAGGCTTATTTCCGCTTCAGAGGAAGAGAGTGGTTTTACAAGGAGCAACAAGACCAAAGATTCCACTTCTGTAAATAGGCCACTGACTTCTACTGGCATTTTCTCGAACGATGCTGTTGCTGCATTCGTAACGAGTTAGTAAAAGAAAAAAAATTGGAAGATGCACGGAAGTACACCTAGTAATAATGTTAATGTCGTTAGCCAGCTTTATGAACGAACACTAAGGTAAATGAACGCTGGTCTCCAAGCTAACATACAAAAGCGATGGAATTCAGTAACCTTACCTGAGAACGAAATCGTGTGTACGGTCATGCTAGGTCGAGGCAACCTCACCATAATCATTTTGGGAACGTTCATACATATTTCTGGGGTAATGTGTTGCCCGGGGGCGGACAGTAGACTTTGGAACCGTTGTCTCATTTGCTATGCGCGGATAGGAGTTTTCTGCCAATGCTTCGCTTGTCACACACACCGCCCTACAGAATCCAGAAGGAATATGGGCGCCACCATTAACACATCAATCGACACATTGCAGGGAGACCGTACGCGGAGAACATGAAAGTTCTTTCTATTTCGACAGGTGATACAAAAACCGCTAGCCTCTGACTAATTTGTGCACTGCAAATAGTACGTCTTCTTAAATGAGGTGTGCGCTACTCATTGGGGGGCTATCTTTGTGGGGGGGGGGGCTCATTATTTCTGCCAACGCGGCCCCCATGTCATCTACGCCTTTGCACGTCACGTTATCCACGTGAGAGCGTTTAGTCACTCCACCTATATTCCCCATCAAGGGTTCATACGGTGTAACGTTGACCTCTGAAAGAATCGGCGCATTCATTCCGATGTAGCACAACGAGGACCAGTCCTTAATGGTTTCCCAGTGTCCTATCCCATCCCATGCTTCACTGTACCTCACGCCGTGTGCTAACGGGCTGCTCAGCTCCGTAGCTTCCCTTCCCACAGCGCGTACAACATGAGAGGAATCCATCCCTCCACCGGCGCCCTCCTCCCCTCTAGGCCATTTATAGTCCGGGCAGGTCACACATCTCTCTCTTTCTCTTCTCCATCCATCTTTTCCCCTTCATCTCTCGTCCTCCCCTCATCTCCTGTCCTCTGGCTCTGCCACTAGCCAGTCTCGGTAGCACCAGGGTTTTTGTCTTTCATTAGGAGCGAGGAAAGGAAGAGGGATGATTGGACAAAGAGAAGGGAAGAGAAGAGTGGAGGGATTTAATCATCCGCCCTGATGACCGTAATTAGTGGAGAAATGCTGACTTGGCGTCATCAGCAAAATAGGCTTCAAACTGAGCTCAAACAGAGCTGGGCTTAATTTGCCCTAAACGACCAATCAAAATACGCTAGATCAGGATGTCGGGGTTCATTGGCCAATCAGGGAAGGCATAACATTTACATTATTTCTGTGGAAATGTGAGAATTGTGTATTTAGAAATATGTGTTTGTGTAGCTTGATGTAGCAATTCCTTATATTTGTTCTCATTTGCTGTCTCTTGACTGGGCAGTTTTGCTGGGCTAGTGTCCAGCGAGTCTGGGGACTATTTGAAGTTGATCAGTCTTTTAGTATTGGCTGTGGTGAGAAATAGCAGCCTATCTATCTATATCACTTAGAGGACACCGCCACAACAGATAGGCATTAGCACCAGTTAAAACCAGTACATACACACACACATCCTCACATGCCTGTTCACACACACACACACACACACCCACGAATAAATACACCCTCTCT
>JAVQIZ010087574.1:0-32230 GCA_036023535.2 Galaxias brevipinnis
TTTCTGTGTGGAGTTTGCGTGTTCTCCCCGTGTTCGCTTGGGTTTCCCCCGGGTACTCCGGTTTCCTCCCACAGTCCAAAAACATGCAGGATAATTGGTGACTCTAAAATTGTCCGTAGATGTGAATGTGAGTGTGAGTTGTTGTCTGTCCCTATGTGTCGGCCCTGTGATAGACTGGCGACCTGTCCAGGGTGTACCCCGCCTCTTGCCCTGTATCGGCTGGGATAGGCTCCAGCCCCCCCGCGACCCTGCATAGGATAAGCGGTATAGCTAATGGATGGATGGAGTATAGATTTGTTATGATAAACGAGAAACACTTAATATCTGTGAAAGATTTGCATTTTTTGTTCAGTGAGCCTCTCACTTCAGTGCCTTGCCTTGAGGAACATCTATGTCCCTTCATTATATAAAAAGGAGCTGTCAGGTGTGTTGATGTACATTTGTGGTTGGCCCAACCACTCCAACAGCAAACGTAATTTTGGTCAAAGTATTTGTTTTCACAAATTTTGAATTCAATGAAAAGAGACAGTATTTTCAGAAAAAAAAAAACTCCTAAAAGTGATACCTTTTATTTTCCCTAATTATTTCAGAATTGGATAAACTCATTCATACTGTTATATTCCAACGGATTCCATCCTCCTCGCTTTCTGAATCAAACTCCAACCACATTTCTGAATGAATGAGTGGGTGGGTCCCGACGTCAGTGTGGGGGGACCAATGCAGATCCCAGCCAGCGATGAATTCCCCCTGTCTGAGAGCTCAAACTTCTTTGGTAAGTGACCTTGACCTCGGCGTGGCAGCAGCTACCTCTGACACATCAAGCCGTATCAGAGAGCTGATAACCCCTTGCATACCAAACACCTCTCAGCAGCAGGAGCCCAGAAGGGAATGTAGCTTTTCAGAAGCCAACTACCTTTAATGACGAGCAGCAGAACAAAAAAAAGTAACTGTCTGATTAATGAGTAGCCATGACAACCTTTGCCCTTCTTGGCACTCCTCAAGTTGTCGGCCAAGGTGCCTGATGTAGTTCTTCTCTGCAGTGTCACTGTGTCTATGGAGAAGCTATTCTTCCTGGGGGGAAAAAACACGTTTTGAGTATGTTAGTAGAGGAGAGTTAAAGAAGCAAACATAACGATACTTAAAGTAAGAGATAAAGGAAGGTTTTTACCTGAGGCTGCTAGGCGTCACATGGGTCTGTGCTGACTCTGAAATGGCCATGGTCCAAACCAAATCTTCAGGAGGTATGTACAGCACTGAGTATATAAGCTTAATACAATGAATAGGGTCTCAATATTTTAAGTATGTATATTCTGAGTTTTACAAAGTATGCAGTATATTTTTTACCTTGTAATACCGGCTTTGGATAACTTTTTTGTAAAACTTTTTTGTAAAAAAAGATGAGTCTAGTGTGTTCCATTAGTAACATAATTTCCTTGACTGTGTGTCCTGCGAGAGTATTTGGTTAATCATTTATGGGTAAATTTACAGCTGTTTTGTGTTAAAGATAAATGCTTACTGTAAGCCATTAATGCAAACAGTCTTTGTCAGACAGCTATAAAGGTCCGATAAATGTTTCTCACAGCTATGCTAATGAATGGGACCTCCTAGAGTCCCAGTTCCAATTTACAGTTTGCTACCATTCACAAATACACTGGATTAATAATGGTAGCTAAATCAGAGTTTTTAACATTAAAATGTCTGCACCTACGAATTCATGTCGTAGAAGCACTATTTAAAAAATCTATTTTCAATTTATATGTCCATTTTATTCTGTTTCCAGATATTCTTGCAGATCAAGGCAGTCCTCTGCTTCAAGACCACGAGGTCTTGCCGTTCACCAACTACCCCAGCATGCATTACACTTCTGTTGAGCCCACCATGTCCTCCCCGACCTACTACTCCAGCCAGAACTATTACCCCCAGTACAGCGGGGAAGACTGGTACTCACACACAACCACGTATGAACTAAGGAAAGGAACCCTGGAGGGGACCTACGAAGCCGAGATGGAGGAGGCGTACGCCTTGATGCCCGTCGTTTGCAAGAGGACCCGGCACACGGCTCAGGCTGGACGGGTCAAAGGAGAGGAACTGTGCGTTGTGTGCGGAGACAAGGCCTCTGGGTACCACTACAACGCTCTCACCTGTGAGGGATGTAAAGGTAATCAGGTGACACTCTGATGTACACACTGTGTGCTCTGTGTCTCCCGCTGCTGTGGAAACACATGTACCTCTACAGATTAAAATCTTGTTAGCAATCCAACACTCGAATGTCGACAACTTGTTCGTGTACAAATTGTGCTTGTTAAAGACGAAGCCAACCGACTAAGTGAGAATGCTCTATGGGGGGAATTAAATTGCAAGGAGAAAAGGTGAAGTGTGAGAGCGGTGCCAAAAGTAACATTCAAGCATTATTTTGCTGTTCAAAACAAGGAGTACAAACAATTCAACAAGTCAGCACAAAAACAAAATCAATTTGAATCAAAGCCATGGCTAATATTGCTTATTAGAGCAACTGTTCAACAATAATTGCCCCCATTTCTCATCTATTTAAAATAATGTTACAGTCTCAAATCCTTAATTGTGTGTTAACACTGAGACAGTGTCTTAGGAGCAAGGTTAACAAGTGTGACAGTGTGATGTCCCTGAACTTTGAAACAACGCCATGTCATTTCTTTACAACTGTCATTCATGTCAATTGAACTTGGTGACACTTGGCGACACAGTAGGACGTAGAGTGAAACACTATTACCACCCAACGTTGTTACAATAGTTTTTTTATGACGTGTCTTTTTTTTGCTCTGCTTCCTTTACGACCCGAAACTGAACGGCTGTCAGTGTAATTCCACCCAGTGATGCTGAATAATGGCTGTAAGCGCTGAGACTGAGGGCTGTCCTGACATGTGTCTGTGCCTACGTTTGGGCCTGACCAGGGCCCGTGCTCTATGCACTGAGGCCAGATTGGGTTCCCTCTCAGTTTTCCACTGAATAAAAGGCAGGGGGAACCTGAGCTAAGCCAAGTTTACTAGTCATTGTATTCATCGCCCTGTTTTAGAACGCCTAATTAACTGTGCCAGAGGCTGCTGTGTGTGTGTGTGTGTGTGTGTTTGTGTGTGTGTGTGTGTGCGCGCGCACACTCGCACGTGTGTGTTTGTGTGTGTGTGTGTGTGTGTGTGTGTGTGTTTGTGTTTGTGTTTGGATTCCAATGCTGATGAGCAGCCCACTGTCCCAGGTTGATTTCAGATCAGGGATTCTCCCTGCATTGCAATATAGACACACTATTAAACAAAGGTAGAATTTTTCAATCCTCAGCCTTTTTCAACATTTTTGAATGGATAGAAATAGCATGTTTAAAACATAGGTGCTTCTGTAACTGTAGTCTTACTTGATTACAAAGGGTTACCTGGGTCATGCAGTAGGTCTTGTCTTTGACATTGCTGGAAAATGCCAGTATTTTAGCTTGGACTATAGTGTACAAATCACACACAAATCAAACACATTGATGGTTCAAAAAAATAAATATTGAAGTTTGTCTTATTCCCTAAAATTTCCCACTAACCTCTACAGGGTTCTTCCGACGGAGCATCACAAAGAATGCGGTGTACAAGTGCAAAAGTGGAGGGACCTGTGAGATGGATATGTACATGCGCAGAAAATGCCAGGAATGTAGGCTGAGGAAGTGCAAGGAGATGGGCATGCTGGCAGAATGTGAGTATTTGCCCCCTTAGCAGCAGGTGAAACAAATTGAGAAATAACGCCATTGGTGCACAAAGAGAATGGATAGAAAATGGAATGTATTTCGTATCTTGTCCATATTTCTATTTTCATTCATCTTCATAAGAGTCTGACTGCGCAGAGAATGTTTCACTTTTTTTCGATCATAGGCATATATTACATAATTTTATTCTGACATGGCCATTCTGAAATCTATGTGGCATGTCTCTCACAATAGTAAGAAAGGTCTAGCCTTTGTTGCTGTTGAAGGGAAATCTGTGTGTGTGTGTGTGTGTGTGTGTGTGTGTGTGTGTGTGTGTGTGTGTGTGTGTGTGTGCGCCTGTGTGTGCGTGTGTGTGTATGTGTGTGTGTGTGTGTGTGTGTGAGAGTGGCAGTGGGGGAAGGAGGGCGGTACAGCCATGTGACATTCTTCACAAAGAGGCGATAAATATGGAAACTATACGTGTAAATGGGGTATATTTATCCCTGCTCATGGGTGAGTCCATTCATTGAGGGAACCCAATGTGGGTTTATTTTGAGTTGTCAGGCGAGGAGAGCCAGAGAACGGAGTGAGCTCATGTTGCTCATAAATAGTGCAGGGAAGTTTCTTTTAACATTGCAGGGAGCATTCATCCACAGTGCTGAGGGTTGGTCCTGCTGTGAGAGCATCAGACAGCTTCAGGCTGCTCACAGAGTCTATGTTTGGAGGTCTCGTTGGATATCCGTTGAAAGTTCAAACAGAATTCTGATGTCTTCCTTCAGAGTGGAAATGTGTATTTTTTTTTTGCACCCGAGTTTTGTTTATTCTCTATTCAATCACTGTAAGCTTTGGCAAAAATAGCATAATTTGGCATGGTTGTATCTTTACTTATAATATACTCTATAGAAATAGACAATACAAACACAATAGCAAACACAGCACAATTATAACAATTAACCATGAATGGACAAAAAATAAATTTCTTATGTTCGTACTGAATGTTCTAGTACATGTAGAAACTCTGTTGCTATTGTCACAGGTTTCCCTATATTAGACAAGTAAATGTGAGTATTTCTTTCAACACTCAACACAGTTAAAAACAGTTTTTAAACACAGTTAAAAACCCTCATCACTGTTGTCAGGTTTGCTGACAGAGATCCAGTGTAAATCCAAACGGCTGAGGAAAAACACCAAGTCATCTCCTGGACAGTCTACTGGTGATGAGACAGAGGGTGCTGACAATGGTGACAACAAGCAGGTCACCTCCACAACTAAACTGTCAAAGGTAAACATATATCTATTGCTCTTCTATCTAAATTGTCTGAATCACTCCTCAGGACCAGTCTTCTTGCAGTGGGTGATCCTTTGAGATAGAACACACCTCTTTGTAATTTCCTTGCTGGTAATAGCCACTTTTTTCTTATTAGATCTATAGGTCATGATCCAAATGTGTTGAAAACTATTACTTATAAATATCTCAGCCTTTCTACAGCACTGTTAGGCCACAAGTGATCACATTGCTCATTGCCCACCAATGTACAAAGTGTGACTTGGTGATTAAACGGACACACTCACAGTATGTTGATGTTGTGTTTTAAATAGGAGAAGGTTGAATTCAGCCAGGACCAGCAGGCTCTCTTAAGTTTTATTGTAGATGCATACAACAAACATCGGATTCCTCAGGACATGGCAAAAAAACTGGTACGTTTTGTGTAATCTCGTTCTCTCCCTGTACATACTATAAAAATATTAAGTTGAGCACAAGCACATCAGTGTAAAAGCACAGGAATTGGTCTTACACAATGTTTCGTATCGTCCTTTACAAAATCAGTTAAAATGGGATTATGTTCTCTCTGTAGATGATAGAACAGTTCAACGCAGAGGAAAACTTTCTACTTTTGACAGAAATGGCCACAAGTCACGTTCAAGTTCTGGTGGAATTTACCAAAAACATTCCAGGTATCAACACAAAATATTTAATCTTGAAGTACTACATTGGACATTGTTTATCATTTTAAAAGCATATTTTGTTGTAATTACTTTTGTTGCATTTATATATGTGCAGTAAAGATTTAATGATGTCTAATGAGAACTCTGATAACAGGAGAGTAACATGAGCAAACAACTCCACAAGCGATACAGATGAGTTCTCTTATTTCCAAGCCCCCTCTGCTGGTGGGCCTTGTAATGAGCGTGTTTTCATCTGGCAGGCTTCCAGTCTCTGGACCATGAGGATCAGATCGCTCTGCTGAAAGGCTCGGCTGTAGAGGCCATGTTCCTGCGCTCGGCTCAGGTCTTCACCAGAAAGATGCCCCACGGGCACACAGAGGTGGTGGAGGACAGGATACGTAAGAGTGGTAAGATCAGAGAAGAGCAACCGAACCACACCACTCGGCATACAATCACGTGCAACTATACACTGTATGAATCCAATGACACTGCCCATCACTGAGGCTGCAAGTAACTCCCATCACCTGCTTTCAAAAATAATATTCACTACAAGTATTATGAAAGTTGTGCACTTCATACCAAATCATCTAATTTGCGTTATTGAAACGAGGCTCAAATATGGATATGGATCAAATATTTAACTGCACATCACATCCTCATTCGATTCGTAACCTCAAGTGGCCTGCAGCCTTCTACTACTCTGCCAGAGGATTCACGTTGGCATAGATCAGTCTGTGGGTACAGTAGCTTAGCGGGCAGGCAGGCCTAGCATGAATAATAGATCTGTCCGCTCATTGTGACGGCGGTGCTAGGAGACGTGGGCTGACCTGTTGATCCCGGGCCAGGTGTGTGTTACTCGTGTAAATGGACACCCACTGGATGCTGTTTCATTCCGTTCTGAGAGCCGGCGGCTTGCCAGGCCCATAAGGAATGCCTGAGAACACCGCAGTCAGACCTGGCAACATAATGTATAACCTTATAATTTCATGGCGATCCATTTACCACGAAAAATTACAGTATGCCTATAAAGGCTGCTTTAAAATTATTATAGTAGTGTAGGGATACTACTTAACATCGCATTGATATAGAAGCGGAATTTTTATTTATATTTTGGTATGGCACATACATTTTGTATTCAATACCAAGGTATTCAAATAACAAGCAGTACACTACGGCCTTTACATAAATTATTTATACCTACTTATCCATCAATTTTAAATTCCTTGTCAGTCTAGTCACCCCGATATCCCTGCTTAGTGCACAGCTGTCATATGCCGGTTTCATAAGAGATCTCATAGTGACAGGCCTGGATGGACAGTTGAATATGAAGTGGCGGCAAATGGGCAGGGGTGTGTGCGTCACTCTGTCCCTAGACACAGGGCTAGAATGAATGGTCCGGATCAAAGATATCCAAGCTAAAGGCCAGACTCGGGGAGAAGAAAGTAGGGCTCTCTAAAGAGGCTATTGTTCCTTATCTAAACATCGAGGCAGCCATTGTTCATTACTTCTCTCACCCTCTGCACTGCTGGCATTTCACAATCCTTGAGCTTCCATGATGCATTCTGAGTGCACTTTTCTCACTTGCTTTAATGGTGGTGGGATGTGGGAGTTGTGTTGCTCCTCTTGCCGTCTGATAGGTTTTCCAATATCCCCCTCTTATCTTTTATTAAATCATTTATTGACATATACAGGTGGATGACATACATTTTAACATGTGATTATATCTTTATGGAAAATACAGTATACATTTCTTTTTCAAAACCTGTATATTACTTGTTTGTTTGAAGTACATTTCTCCTTTTGAGAGGGAAACAAAATGTACCAAAGAAAATAATCTCTCAGTCTTGGTATTTTAGATTTCATCTCTGTTTTGTTTAGAAGTGATTTGTAGTACTGTAAGCTCAAAGTGCTGTCAGATTCAAATGGTGTGCTTTCAAGTGCCAGTTGTACGCTGCTTTTGCAGAGTTGGTCAGGAGAATAATATATATCTCTGCTACCGTATTATTTTAAGACGCTGTATACTGTGCCCTGTTGGATGTGTGGATGTGGAGGCAAATCTCACACAGATGAAGCTACCAGAACAAACTGGAAAATATTTGTATTGGTTCAGGACATTGAAATTACTGTTGAGTAAATTAGCATTTGTAACAGGAGAATCACGTACATCTGTAAAAAGCCTATTTTTAACATCGTAATAGTTAGAACCTCCCTCAGTGAACATTTGTAGAATGAATCCTTCACTCCAGGCCTATCACTCCTTAACCATGACAGCCTATCACAATGAAACGCAGTTGTATGCAGACAATACTTCCACCCAGTGGTCATAATGGCAACCCTGAATATCCCTTGATTTACATTTTAATTGAGTTGAGTTGTTTTGAGAGTTTCTCAAGTCAAACATATACAGCTGGCTTATAACAATCTAGGACATAGGTTGCAAAAGTTTAGATTTGTAAGAAGTAAAAATTGCTAATCATGGGCTACATGAACCATTACATACAAAGTAAAAAAAATATGTAAGATCTATGAAAATACCTTTAAAGTTTATTTGTGCATTGTTGTCATAGATACCGCCTTTGAGTGTTCTTTACATAAGCGTACTCATAACTGTACTCATGCCAAAAGAAGTGTAATCAGCAAAGGATTTTGGTGAATTTATTGTTTATATTTGGACCACAGTCATGGTGTTACATTCTGCTGTGATAGACATTCCCTTAAAAATTATCTAAATTATAGCTGTACTGATATCAAATTAATAATGTAAACATCTGTAACAACATATGTTTTTATTTAAATAAAAATAAATGCAATTGAAAACAATTATTAAAACAAACGACTTGTGTTTATATTTTACCACCAGGTATATCTGAAGAATTCATCACCCCCATGTTTAACTTCTACAAAAGTATCGGCGAGCTCCAGATGATGCAGGAAGAACACGCCCTGCTCACCGCCATAACCATCCTAACACCAGGTCAGCTGGCCACCCACAACCATCCACATCCTTCAAAAAAAAAAAAAAAGCGTACCAATGGTTTCAGCTGTTTAACATTTAATTTCCAAACATGAATGAGTGTGCCGTTAGGTCTTAAATAGATACAAAGCCAGCTCATGAGCGAGCTGATATTTGTTCTGACGTGTTGTGTTCTTGCTGTTGATCCCGCAGACCGCCCCTATGTGAAGGACCAGCCAGCTGTGGAGAGGCTTCAGGAGCCCATGTTAGATGTACTGAGAAAGTTCTGCTTCATGCAGCACCCGAAGGAGCCCCAGCACTTTGCCCGACTGCTCGGCCGTCTCACCGAGCTGCGGACGCTCAACCACCACCACGCCGAGATGCTCGCTTCCTGGAGAATGAGTGACCACAAGTTCACTCCTCTGCTCTGTGAGATCTGGGATGTGCAGTGACACGCTGGGGAAGAGACTGAAGGTGGAGGCTGGGGGCAGCAGGTCAGGAGGGGCCTGTTTGGGGAGGGGCTGGACAGAAATGGGAGCAGATGGGAAAGAACATTTTCATGCTGAGTGACCATCCATCTCAGAGTCTGACTTAAACACAAATAGTTTGTTGTTTTACGTCCTCTTGGTTGTTTTACTGTGACCTGTTGTACAAGTGCTGAATCATACCGGGATCTGAGATTACGCAAAGGCTCTGTGACACAAAAGAAAGAAGCAAGGTTCATTCTTACAACATTTTTGCAGGTAGGAAGCATACATTATAACCATTCTGCTTCACAGACTTTGTAGGTTACCTTCACCTGTATGGTGGATTAGTAAGACTATGGTCAAAGTTCCAAAGTGTAAGTTCAAATAGGCCTACACATTCATGGAAAAAACGGTTTGGGATCATTAAATTTTTACAAGCTGCACATCCACTTGTCTAAATTAACCTATAAGTTCTTCGTAACAACTTATAACCAGGCTTAATAATACATTCTTATGTATTGCTGATGTAGCATGTTTCAAAATAAAAGTATCCTTAATAAGATGGCTTCATCTGGCCCTGTAAATTCTGTTTGTTTGAATCGAGTACAGATACCTGTTCTCAGTGGCTTCATTAGTTTTTCCTGATTACCTCAACAGCAATGAAGTTGTTATCTATTAATAAATACATCTATAAAGTTTCACCCTAGTCTGTAGTATTTTTATAGCATTTTGTAGTAATGCACTGGTAACAAAAATACATTTATGATTATTTAATTATATTTATAAGAAGCTAATCTGACACAAGAAGAGATGGTTTCAGGAGAAACAAACCTGTGAACAATATGTGTGTTACACATAATCCAATTTGATTCTCAGCTTGTTATTCAAATTATTATTTTTTTATTTAAAATATATCAGTATTTAATCTAAATGTTCACATACTAAATGGAAAATAAGAAGAGATTTTATCTCAGTTAGGCTTTTCCCTCTTTAAATAGAGGTTTGCAAATAGAATTTGGTGACAACATATAACTAGATAAGTATGTCGGAACATGTCGGTCCAACTTATTGTTAAATCATCATAATTACCTGTAAATATTTTTAAAACATTTTCTGAATTCCAAAGAAGCTACAAAGTTAAAATACGATTGCAAATAAGAATAAGAGGAGTTGTAAAAACAAAAAAAGTACCTGTTTCGCGATCAATCAATTTTAAAGGGTGGAGGATTGAAGACACTGAATATCATGACTGTAAATGCTTAATCTCTTTATATATGAAACAAGGTTACATAAAAAACATCTTTGTACGAAGCAAAATTTTGTTCAGACTACTTGATAGCGTTATATTTGGATATTGTGTTTTCAAAACTTTAAACTAATGCTAACTATACATTATTTACAATAGCTCTCATTCAACAACATAACAGTAGAAAAAGACCATTTTAAAGTCATCCTCTACTTTGCTGAATAACATAATAAAACATACAGTACATGTTAATGGTCATAACATTTGTTTTTTGGTTCATAAGAAATCTTTAAATTGCTATATCTTTCCGACATAAAATAACTTGTTTGCAGCCAAAGCCATGTCATCAAGCAACACAATTGTTGTCATTAAATCTACAGTACGCACAACAGACATACGTCCGTGGACTACAAAAACTACAAAGCAGAATTTATGACAAAAACATAAATCAAATATAAAATATTTGGTTTTGGAACCGTAGCACCATAAAATGGATAATTCATAGCTTTTGGGGGGGTCCTCACAAGTGAGTTCTGTCCTAGCTCAAGCTGTCGGGCTCTGTGTCAGGGTAAACGAGGAACCCAGAGAAGGTGGTGTAACGCCCCTGGTTGCTGTACACAGCGTAGCGCTCGTCCTGCTGGCTGTAGAGCCACACACTCTGGCCCTGGCGCAGGGCTAGCAGCAGGCTCTGACTCTGCATCTCCCTGCGCCGCGACATGTCCTCGTCAAACACCATGGCCTGCACTTCCCCGTGCCCCGTCATCAGTTTCACGGACACCGCCCTGTGAGGATGCTTTCCCACTGTGAAGGCAAAGTAGTAGGCCCCGGGGTAGCGGCAGGTGAATCTACCAGACGTTTTGTTGAAGTGTCCTCCGATATTGACGTACTCTACGTCAAAAGTCATGGGCTGCTTTTCCCCTGGCCCCTGACTTTCCCCCAGGACCGGGGATGTCCTCGCCATCGAGAAGGCTGAGCGAGGCTGCTCCAGCGCCTTGTTAGCGGTCCAGCTGTCCCTGTGACTGCCGGTAGGGGGGCAGTCTGGGAAGGCCAGCCCTGGTGGAGACAGGTGGTTGTTTATATAGCTGCTTTGTGAGATATCAGGGTAGACAAGGTAACCAGTGAAGGTAATATAGGGCCCAGCATTGCTATAGAGAGCATAGCGGGGACTCTCCTGTAAAAGCAACCACACTGTGTCCATGGATTTTAGACTGATCATAACACTTTGACTTTGAACTTTTCTGCCTTTCTTGCGATGGTCATCATATGCAATAGCTTGGACTTCTGCTCCGTTCTTAACCAATATAACAGACAGGAGTTTTTTGGGAAATTTCCCCATGGAATACGAGAAGTAGTAAGCCCCAGGAATTCTGCAGCGGAAGTGGCCTGTGTCTGGGTTGAAGTCCCCTCCAGCATTGACCAGTAGCTTGTTGAAGGTGACAGTTTTCTGGTGGCCCCCCTGAACAATGTTTGTCCTTGTGGCAGAGAAGGCAGAGCGAAGGGCAGTATGTGTGGGTGCCATTTGCAGTGAAGTAGTTGGCCCTGGATAGTTGAGCACTGCCAGCAGACAGGCCATGTACCAGGGACCGCTCCATGGGAGCCCCTCACCTTAGAAAGACAAACAAGATGCAATAATCAGAACAGATCAAAAGGCAGAGTATAATTTTGTCTCTATACTTAAATGCTTTAATGTATGTGATTTACATATATTGTATATGGGTTGGAAAGAAAATAGGAAAGTCCATCAAATCCAAATTCCTAACAATATCCTGAATTTTTTTTATACATATGATATCTTTTTGTTTTCATGTCTCTGGGATTGATGCCTATGCTATTGTTACACTATACATGAGCAGGCTGACATTCTATTGATGGGTTAGGAAGTCTGGTTGAGCCCTGTCAGGACACATCCCGCTTCTCAAATGAAACGCTCCGTGGATGCAACAACCCCTCTAATTCAGCTGGTATTGTCTGTTCACTCTGTGCACTGAGAAAATGGAGTGGATTAGGAGCTGGTTCATCTGTTCCTCTGTGTCCAAACAATGGAAAAATTTGAAGGGTGGGTGAGGTGAGGCGGCAGCATTTGTGCTGGTTGAGAACTATTCATTTGAGAATAGACACCTGTTACAAAGCAATTATCTCATGAAACATTAGCGATGGTCAAGATGGTCTGGAAGGTCAACTGTTTAGTAATGTATAACTATCTACATTATGTTTATCCTATAGTAATTACTACTCTCTGTAATATATATATAAAACATTTTAGCAGTTAAAAAATTACAATCATTGTTCCATATGGCCATCATGTGTTTGCACAAATGTGGTAATAGGCCAACTTTTTTATACTTTAGATCGGATGGCTTTGAAACTATCCTATCAAAATTACAAATCTAGATATGTGTTTTAGAGAGCTATCAGTGCCAGTATAAGGCTTTTATCGAATGTGTGAAATACCTGAACCCATAAAGCAAATGGAGATAAAAGACAATTAATCATAACTCCTTGAAATGTATATGAGTTGAAATTTAAGCACATATTTATATTACCCAAAACATATACTGCAAGCCACATGCATTGGCAAGTATCTAATACCACTGGTACAAAATAAAATAGCATTAATTGCATCAAATCAAATCTGCATTGTACCTTCTGAACAATTTCAACAGGCAAATTAGGCAAAACGTAAAAGTTATTTAACATACAGTCCATGCTACCGTTTAGTAATACAACACATACCTCTCCTTTTCTGATGGTGCAGAGTTTGCATGCCTGTAGTCAGCTGGTCTTCCTCTACCTAACCTTTTCAAAATGTCCCTGTCACAGTGATCTTTTCTGTGCTGATGGTCACCACAAAGCCTCTCCCCGTTTGCATTAGAGCCTGTAATGGAGACAGGACAAGAGGAGGAGCTATAGGCCCATTCAGTGTATTTCGAGTAGTTTACATTGTGACAACAATTTCAACTGTTTTGTATGTGTAGCCTAATCACACACACACACACACACACACACACACACACACACACACACACACACACGGATAGAGAGAGAGAGAGAGAGAGAGAGAGAGAGAGAGAGAGAGAGAGAGAGAGAGAGAGAGCAATATTGTATTGTATAGTATAATATAATAAAAAGATAAGACAATAAATTTAAATACTGCTACTGCGGCAGCGGGGTTATTTCACAGCCGGATTGATGTTTGTTCAGATACCCTATTGGTAATGGTATATAGATATAGACCAACATATTCCAGATTTGATCTTTCACACTGCAGTTCAGTAGGAAGCGGTAATGCTCCAAAAGTTGGTTGCCAACCGTCAATAAAAATTCAAAGAAGAAGAAGACTTGGCTTGTGTCATGACGCATAGGACCGGAAGACGTGTATGCCGTCGCTGTCAATGCCAACGAACGAGAAGCATTGAGAGCAAAATCTGAAACCCCGCATTAAAGACAAGATGGCAGGACTGCCCCGCAGGATCATTAAGGTAAATATGCCCAGCTTTACATAGTGTCTGGGGCGATCTTTTTAATTTAAATAGCAAATCCCACATCCACTATTAACTCCAAATGCTGAGGTGGCACGCATAAGCTAGCTAGCTAGCTGTAGTTTGCGCCAGAGCTTCTTTTCGTTAGCGAGTAGTAGCCTTGCGTTAGCTACTTCCGTTTTGTCCCTCCTACTAAACCGAAAAAGGGTGGGTTATAAATATACACCATCTATTAAGAAAGATGGCGGAGAAATCTGGTTATCACCAGATCACTCA
This sequence comes from Galaxias brevipinnis, assembly GCA_036023535.2. Classification (NCBI taxonomy): domain Eukaryota; kingdom Metazoa; phylum Chordata; class Actinopteri; order Galaxiiformes; family Galaxiidae; genus Galaxias; species Galaxias brevipinnis. Next base: position 14,063 of record JAVQIZ010087574.1, read on the forward strand.
CCTTTTTGTCAAGCACAAGAGGCAGTGTTCAATTAAATGTGTAGCTGTCTTAAAAATAATCGATTATTGTGTCCAACATTCATTGTCATGAGCTAGCTAGCAAGTTAACTGGCTTTCAAAACAGCCAACCGCTACGTTAGCACTAGTCTGGTAATCTTGTTGAAGTGAAAAGGGACGCAGACTGCACCTCTTTATTTGCTGCTAACGACAACGTTATCTGTCAGAGAGCACTTCTAACTAATTAAAGTGTGGGCTTCCTTGGGCCTGGACTATCCCATATATTTGGTTGCAGCCCTTGTGGTCAGCCAGTGTGGTTAATTGCATTTTTAACGGTAGCGAGACGTGACCGTGCAAGCGTGCACTATAACGACGTAGCTAACGTTTGCAAACCAACGACGTTTCGTGAGCTAGCAGCTATCAAATGCTGCTAACTGGATAACCAACTTAATTAGCATAATGCTTAATGCTCGCTAACTAAGAATGTGCATTGTAACGATAGAATTCACGTTCGTGTCAGTGCAAGGAAAGTTACGGCAATAGCTTTTTTGATAACGCTAGCAAACTCTATGGAGGAGTAAGGCAGAAATAATGGCACACGTTTCAACTCGAAATGTATGATAACAGATTCTGTCGCACTTATGCATCACATCGACAACACTACAAGTTAGGGCACTGTGTTGTGCCAATGCGGTGTCGCTTCTTAAGATAGTTAATTAACATAATAGTAAATACGACATGTTTTCTCAAGTTAGCGGGATCTTTATTAAATAACATTATTAAGCGATCAGCTAAAAACTACTAATAGTATAGTATGAATATAATTGTTTTATTGCTAGTATTTTAAACGAAAAACACTAAGTTTAACGTTAGAATAGCTAACAAAATGTGTACTCTGGTCATTTTGCTACCAAGATTGGTCACCACTTGCAACTAGGGCTTGTACAATGACACTCGCGGTCACGAAGCAAGATGATGCTAATATGACCCCATGTGTTACTTATTTAGATATGTAGCTTGCTTACTAAATAGATTTTCTCCTGGCAATGTAAAATGTAATTTCTATTATTAGACTCTATTGTCATAAAGGTGCGTCGTGTATGCATTAGTCTTTGACTGTCATGTGAGCAAGCTTGTCTAGTTCTATATAAGTAGAAAAGGAGGTGTGAGAGCATGTGTACTTGCAGCACGTCTGTCTATGGTGACTAGACTGGTATTGACCTATATTTTCAGTTTGGTTGACATTGATCAGGGAGAGTAAACAATGAACAAAGTTCCGTAGCCAAGCAAGATCTAGATACACACCAGGTGTTATTTTTGATAATGCTGGAACAATCTATGGCATTAACGGGTGGTTTATTCATTGGTACTTTTATCCACAAGCTAAGATGAGGTTTTGGAGAAGACAGGACCCATAGATTGGAAGAGGTCTGGGAACCATTCCCAGTGGGCATGGCTCATGAGCGTGCGACTGGGACCGAGTGCCCCTGTTGTCTGTGTTTTCACTGCATGTTTTTGTATGCGTGTTATCTCAAACATTTCTGGAATCTCGCTCATGTTTGCATTCAGTGAAACTAGAAAAAAAAGAGTGCATACTGCTTTTGGGCTATATATTATTGTTGCTGTTAGTTTTGACAGACTTAAATAGGCTGGTTTGTTGTATAATGCATGAAAGAGAGGCCTTCTGAGACTCAAGCAGGCATGCAGCTGCTTTGTATGTTTGGCGGATGGATTAGCCTACTGTCTTCAGTCCCTAAATGGTCTTAATAGGCTTAGATTATTGAAAGCTTATTGCATCAATGTCTGTTGTTAAAATTATCCAGTAGTGAAGAAGACCCATTGTTACAACTTCATATATAGCTGTGTGTCCTTAGCTGTGTGTGTCCCTGGGTTGCAGTGCACATTCCTCAGGTGTGTCAGGCTCATGTACACCTCCGGCCATATCAAATACCTGCCCTTCTGTCACGCTGAGGCCAGGGTGTACGTTTCCACAAGTTGCTTCGGTCATTGAGCCTGTCTGATGAGCCGATAGCTGACGTGACAGTTGATTCGTGTGGCAAGAGAGACTATTGAGTCACCTATGTCGAGTTGCAGGGTGTTGGGGGTCACCTCTAAAACCCTTTGCACACTGCAGTCTTCCCATATTTTGTGGGAAAGCTGAGTTGCATTCATTTCTTGGCAGTCGGTCTCCTTTTGTAAACAAAATCATTTCATATTAACTCACTGCTTCTCGCTGCCTAAAATACATAATTTTTTTGCTATCCTGTTCAATTTGTAAGCCATGTGCTTTGATGCAGGGTCTTATGTTTTCCCGTGTGATATATATTTTTTTGTCTGAGGTTCACAAGTATAGATATACCTTATGTAGAAATAAAGTAAGTTGAGACCTGAGCCATTTTAATTATTAGAGCTAGGATAATATTCCTGCAATTTATCTTGGCTATGTGCAGTTCAGACTCAGTTTTCAATGACTTCGTTTTTATCATTAACAGAGTGGGTGGGGAAACGCAACAAAGAACCTAAGAAAACGTTCATCATATTTTTCGAATGACTCACGTCAGCAAAAGGATTTAAATCAAATTTGTTTTGTGCATTACCTACAACTATTCTGAACCTGTTCTGGTTTGTCTGCTCTGTCTGATTTTTGTCAGGAAACTCAGCGCTTGCTGGCAGAACCCGTCCCTGGTATCAAAGCAGAGCCTGACGAAGGCAACGCCCGCTACTTCCACGTGGTGATCGCTGGCCCTCAAGACTCTCCCTTTGAGGGGGGCACATTTAAACTTGAACTCTTTCTCCCAGAAGAATACCCTATGGCAGCACCTAAAGTACGCTTTATGACCAAAATATACCACCCCAACGTAGACAAGCTGGGAAGAATATGTCTAGACATTTTGAAAGGTAAGGTGGAGCAAGCTATATATATTAAAGTTTTGTTTATGTGAAAATACAGTGAACGCTGCCGGCAACTGGTTAGCGGCTTCAGTAGCCACTTCAAGGGCGGGTGGTGAACTCTCTCAATTTTACCATTATCCATAATTGCTCTTGTGGAGCAAACTGTGCAGTTTAATCATATTCATAGTATTTGTCAGTTCAATCGCTCCAACTCAGCATGAATATATTTTTGCTATGGCAATTCTCTTAACTCTGCAGTTGGCTTGTAAAGGTAATATGTATATATACTAGTTCTGTTAATTACAGGTAGATGATGACGATTTTCCCAGGTAGCCTTCATTGCTACAGTGAACCTGTGCTGTGTGTCTGGTTGCGGTCTGTCACATCAGGGTTGTTGACATTGTTTCCTGTGATGTGACCACGCTGACAAGGATCATGTTTGACCCTGGGAATGCTGTGAGGGATTTGCCTGTTTAATCTCGCTCGAAAGATCAAGGGCCTCTCAGATTACTCTTTTGACCTCTCACTCTCATTGGAGCTCTTCATCACTGCCGCTGCACGCAACTGTCTCTGAGCTGCCCTTATTGCAGAATGTCTTCATTAAAAATGGAATTAAGAAGTGAAGTTCTAAAATCAGACCTCGTCTCTCTTTTACTGCCTCCTAGTCTGCTCTCCCCTTTATCTCGTCTTTGTGTTTTTCAGATAAGTGGTCTCCAGCCCTGCAGATTCGCACAGTGCTGCTATCAATCCAGGCGTTACTAAGTGCTCCCAACCCCGATGATCCGCTAGCCAACGATGTTGCCGAGCAGTGGAAGAGCAATGAAGTTCAAGCCATAGAGACAGGTAAGGGTCGTCAATCAAAGTTTTTTTTGTTTTGTTTTTTTATCAGCATTTTCCCGTTTGTGACGCTATGTGCTTTGAGATAAGCTGGAATTGGGATGTTTTGAGATAAACTGGAATTGGGATGTTTAGTCCAATTCCCATGCCCTCAACTCCTGATTTGTTTCTGTTTTACAGCGAGGACATGGACCAGGCTTTATGCTGGGAACAATATTGAAGTGTAGAACGGCATAACAAGTGGAGAAATAAGCGGAAGTGAAGTGTGAACACAGCTCCTCATGTTCTGCCAAGACCTCTTCCTACTTCATTTGCATTTAAAGGACACCATCTTAAAAAAAAAAAAAAAAGTGAATATTGTGAAACATTAAGGAATATATTGTAAAGGAAAAAAAGACAACTGCTGAGAATTGGTGATCTAAATGCACACTAGAAAAAAAAAGTTGTATTTGTCCTAATTCACTACTGTTCAAATGCATGGGCAGAGGCTTTACATCTATTCACCTGGCTTTCTTTGTCCATTGATTTGGGAGGCTAATGTCAAACTGCTTTAAAAACACATTTAGTAAAAAGAACAAAAAGGGGGAGTCATTGTATGCCCAGTTTTTGGCTGGGTTTGGGTAGTAGAGGGCGTGGGGGCTAATCTGGTTTCGAAGGGGTTCTTGTCAGGATGGTATACTTTTTACATTTCTTTTAACCTTCTTGTGTCTGTCTGTTTATTAAAAAGCAGCTTATTAAAAAGCAGCTTATTATTAGCCCAATGTAGGCACTCCCTTGAAAACAACCATGGACTTATCCTGTGTAGAATGCCCAGCAGAAAGCCTAGCTCTGCTTAAAAAAAATGTATGTAATGACTTGAGACAGACTAAATATGGAACTGAGCCTGCCAATATCACATCAACTGTTGCATCCGCTGTCGGTGTGGACCTTAATGTATGCTTGTTACCTGTGTGTGACTGGGGAAAAGCGGACGGAGCAGGGTGGAAGAAACAGGAACTCAATACTATCTTATTTTTTAGGTTTATGTTTTATTTTGTTTTTGCTTTGTTATGTGGTCTATTTGCCTCTATCCTGCTAGTGCCCTACTAATGACTCTGCTTTTTCCTGTTTGTCTCTTTATCTAATGCTAAAAGTCCCAGTGGCTTACTTCTTCCCCATTGCATTTACTCCAGGAAATATAGGTTGTGTTGGAGTTGCCAGAGGGAAGATATCAGCAGTTCAGGGTGAGGTGCGGATGATTGTGAGGGATAGGGTGGATTTGGACCCAAGAGATCAATTAAAAAACTACAGTATGTGTCTTAACTGTCCCAACTGGTCTTTGGTTTAAACGTCTGTATTCAATTCACTGTTTGTAAATTCATTCTTTCTATTAATCTGAAGGGGGGTGGGGGCGTGTGTGTTCTCCTGCTCTCAGAATGGTATGAAAACAGTCCACCTGCATACTTTTGTTTTCTGTAAATAAAATCTGTTGATTAATAATAGAGCTTGTCTGTGTGTTTTTAGACAGTTTATGTGTGCTTATTGTGCTTGTGGCTCAGTAAAAAAGATTGAAGCGAATGTAAAAGTTATGTGCTGATGTCAAGTGCAGCTTTCTGACTGGTTAAGTTGCTTTGGATTATGAATGCTATAGCCCAGGGAAGATTGTATGGATGAAAGAACAATTCCTATTGAATAGTTAACACAATACAGAAATATACACAGCTGGTACCTTCAAAGAACAGCACAAATTTAAATTACCCTGTCAGTCTAGAAGGAAAAGCCTAATGTTGTATGGAAAACCTTTGCACTCTTGCCAGTCACAATGTTGTGTCTATGTTAAATGGAAACCAGTAGATACAATAACACATTTAGATTATCGATTATTTTTGTTGCAATAAATGCTTGGAAACAATCGTTACAACTGACCGAACTCCTTATCACCACCAGAGGGAAGTATTACATTAGCATGCCATAGTTTCCAGGACTAACTTGCAACAGCACATGTAAAAAGATACGTTTAAATAGACAATGTCTCCCGTAGACAAGCGCTATATATTTTGATTTATTAAATATGTCTGTTCTGTGTTGATCTCCGTTTGTTTTATTAATTCCACTCAAATAAAAAAATTTACCCCACACGGGTCATACACTACATTTACATTTGAACAATACCAAAACAATTTAAGAGTGGACCAAATTATAAATATCTAACCTAATATCATTAAACGAATTTAGCTTGTAATGCCTCGTTAACAACGTGTGGTCATGGCCCATAGATCAATGCATGTAACGTAGCCAGTGAGCAGGAGAGGCGCTGATAGGTAGGCCTGCAGCCGACTGCGCAGTTGAGAGATCAGCGGTTGCTGTGCTTAGACGGACAACAGATGTGATAAGAGTTGGTTTAGGTAGGGACATGCATGTTGACAGCGCATATAAGCCACCATGGTAGGTAGACTTTACGCTTAGTGTTACTCTGCTGTGCCTTTTTAGCCTGCGAGTGAATAAGATGCGTTGTTTTTAACAAAAACGTATTGAGGACGTGCTTGGGATATAGAGGAGCTCCACTGCTCTGCCTCTGCTCTTGGCCAACCAAAGGCACCCGGTCCGGTTAGATCCTGATTCCTTCCACCTTTTACTATTCTTTGACACACGAAGAATTGGAATATATGATGAAATTTAAGCCCAACCAGACAAGGACTTATGATGGCGAGGGTTTCAAGAGAAGGGCTGCGTGTTTATGTTTCAAGAACGAAAAGGAAGACGAGGTAATTGACGGGCCGATATTTATTGTATGGCCTATATGTAAACATGGGGCATAGTAATTAGCCAACTAGCAACGACATAGGTAACATACTTTCACAATCTAATCATAGACATGACATTTGGCGCATTTCAATTATTTTATATAAATCTTAACATTATTAATTCATCGAAATGAAGATATATATAAATAAAAAAATTGTGTACTCCAGCCAATCTGTGATAAATAAATACAAATCGAATTATCTTTTGCAATAACAAAGAATGTTTGGAAAAAAGGTGAACAGTGAGGGTAAATTGGCAACGAAGAGTTTACGGGACAGGAGGAACTGGAATTAAGAGTTGTAGGAAAGAGATTAAAAAAATATTGCTGTGGATCTATAGACTATATTTTATGTAATATATATATACACACACACACACACACACACACATATATATATATATATATATATATATATATATATATATATATATATATATTGATTCCTCTTTGGCTGTTAATGGCAATTAGCATTTACATTTTTAAGTAACTTTTCTTCAAAGGCTTTATGCTTTTTTGACCAAATTACTAAAGATTGTCAGTGCTTTTTAAATGTACCCTAAGGAGTGCAAATTGTATGTCACACATTCTCTTACTGAAGTATATTGGATATCTCATTTTGGAATGAAACTCTTTAGATACATACAGTTCCATGATATAAAAACCATTGCTTTTCTATACTATACTATACTATACTTTTCTATACTATATACTATACTGTCATGAGTCCTCAGCTGTTTTTATGGTTATTCTGCAAAGTTGATTCCAAGTAAGGGTCACCACACGTGTTAATGTGATCACTAAGCCCAGGCTGAGACAGCAAAACCCCCAGAGGTTTGCTTATACAATAACAGGCAGCACACTCTAAACATGTCTAAACATGTAACATGGCACAAAGACTTTTATTTAGTGCTTCACTAAGCGTTTGATGGTGCCAGGGGGATGGGGTTGTGAGAGAGAGGACATCTAGAATCCTGTCTTCTCTGCCTGGCGACGGAGGCCCACCTCACTGGACTGCATGTGATAGGGAGAGCGAGGGGGCAGGGGAGGAGGAGGGGGGGTGAGTGTTACACCGTGTGCCAAACACCCAAGTGACCCATCAGCTGCAATTTATAGAAACGAGGCGTTGGCACTGGCAGTCCCCTGACAGATTTGCTTTCTCTCCCCGTGTTCTCTCCCCCTTTCCTTTGCTGCTCTTGCTCCGGTGAAGCTTCCTCCACCAGGCCCCTTGTTGTGGCTGTATCCATGCTGTGATCCTGTCACCACCGTCCCGGTGTAATAGCTTTGATTCTCTCTTTGTTTTGCACGTTCTACGATAGGCTGTTCATCCCGTCTGCATGTCGGGTTAACTGTCCCCTCCCTAGGACATCACTCATCTCTCTGTAGTAAAAATGGGGGCCAGGTGGACAGGAACAGATCAGCGGAAATGCAATAGACATAGGGAGGAAGTCGGTGTTGTTGTTTTTTTTCCCCCAGAAAACAACACAATATTTTTGTGTTCCATCTCGGTTCCCATGGCATGACTAGCCCTTGCAAGAAAAAAGACACGATTGTTGGCAGGGTGACTATTTTATATAGTCCAAGCCTTTGTATCCGAACAGCAACAAAAAAAAGCACTGTTTTGAAGACACGATGAAAGCAGGACATTATCCCTCAGTGTCCAGAGCCACAGTTTATTTCTTACAAGCAACAGTTCTACTCAGAGGGAGTAGTATTGATCTCAAATCCTCTAGTTGGCACTATCTGGTTTGTTTGTTTACGTGCAAATGACTCTCACACTCAAGCAAGCTTTCTTTGTAAGTTCATCATTGTAAAGAGGTTAAGTGTGGTTCCAGAGCCATTATTAGCCTTTAAAGGTATTTCCACACCTAGTCATGTGGGCTTGATCAGTGTGTCCGAGCTTTTCCCGACAGCCGGCTAGGGTTATTCTGCTGCTCTACTAAGCTGTTTTGGTTTTCATGCAGAAAGGCAACTGCTGATCCAGTGCTTTTTTAAAGCCTGTTTGACTGTGTGTGTGTGTGTGTGTGTGTGTGTGTGTATGTGTGTGTGTGCAGCATGGTTTATGAATGTGGGCTTTTTGGTGGGTGTAGTGTGCACGTACGCAATTGCAAGTGAGAGTGGTCAGCATTGCTTGCAAGTTAAGTGGAAGTTGATCACTGTCTATTGCCAGTTATCAAAGGTAGTGTCGGGTGTTCACACGTGCATTAAGGATATTAATCAATGATCCCAGGCAGTAAACATGCATCCTTGCGGTTCTCTGATGTGTAATTTTATATTTTGCTAATTCTTTCCTAACCATTGCAAGGCTCCATATGTATTATAGTGACTTTATAATCCTGCTAACTCTTGAGATTGTTGGTGATTTTATTTTGAGGATGGATCGGATTGATCGGGTAAGACAGTAAAATATTATCACATACAGTGGATCCAGTTTCCTATGGACCCATGGGCTGTTGCTGACGTGATTACATGGCCAGTTAGAACTCAAGGCCTTAAAGTGTTATCTTTCATGAAGGGAACACTAACATTAATACGCTTCACTGATCTGTCTCGCCTCAGTCCCCAACCTCAGAAGGACCACAGGAAGCTTCCCAGAGAAGGTGGTCGAGCGTTGGATGCATGTGCATTTGGAAAGCTGGGCTGCGCTCTAGTCACAGAGCTAATTACATAGCCTTGTCAGGGGCTGCTTCAGGACTGGAGGAGGCAGAGGCTTCATGTGGTCACTGACATTGTACCATATTCATAGGGCATTCACACATGGCCACAAGATGCCAGACGGGGTTGAAGGTCGACTGACTTCAGGTCACTAACCGTCGTTTTAAATGACGTTGTTAGGGTCGGTCACGATCTCTTTCTTTTAGTTTCTTTCATTTTATGCTCACAGGGAATAAAATAGGTTGAGTGTGTCTATGGAAGTAATTTACTATAAGAACCAAGCTCCTATTTGAAGAAAAACTATTTCTGTGTTATCATGATCAAACTCCTCCAAGGTCTATACAGCACTTGATCATAACAACAGCTCCAGACATCAGTTCAGAAGCTCTGTTAGAAATATCCTAACTTTAGAAAATTCTTAAACAGATTTATACTGAAGGCCTATATGGGCTATAATTGTATTGATAGAGGAATCATTTAGATTTATTATTTGGCATGTTGCTAAGCACTGAAAGACTATACGCTTTTTTTTGATACAGCTTATTCACTGTTTTGACCAGTGCAACAATTATCCTAGTTGATTCCTTGAATGGTCAATTAATATTTTCTATATTCACTGATATCAGGCAAGAGAAATGTTAAATTTACCAATCAAAGTGAGTAACATCCCCAGTGGCCCATAACAGACGATGATGTTGCATAAAAGTAACACTGTGAACATGAGGAGTGTGAGATGTACGGTATGCAGCATGCTGTAGCTGTAGGCCCCCCTGCATCCCAAGACTCCTGGTGTTAAATTCCCTGGAGCTGGAACTGGGTATGCTGTGGGCATGTTCCTGGTCCCTCCAGTCCCAGGGGGGTGTCCTCCCTTGGCAACTGAGCCCTGACAGAGCCCCTCTCTCCCTGGCAGGTGCTGCTGGTGAGCAGCAGTAGACACCCGGACCAGTGGATTGTGCCAGGAGGAGGGATGGAGCCAGAGGAAGAGCCGTGTGGGGCAGCTGTCAGAGAGGTGTATGAGGAGGTGAGCTCACCCACGGAGGGAATGTAGGATGCTCTATTTACAAGCACACACACACACAAACACACTTAAAACAAAAACGTTTGTTAGATTTCCCTCCAGGCACGGTTTTTCTCACCTTACCTCAATACACTGCTAAATTCACATGAACACGAAGATGTGGCAGGTCACCATTAATATTCATCTCGTACACCTACCTATTTAGTTCATGGGCTGCTGACTGAAGCAGAATTGTGCCATATTGTGCAAAAATGTAAATAGCTTATCTTAATGTAAGTAGCTGATCAATTACAGCAGGGGGGCATAATCTTCTATTCACCGGATTAAATTCTAACAAATAATTAATTGAAGAGTGACACATACACGACTAGTTAATTGTCGTGTGGTTAAGTGATTGTTTGGACCGGACTTGCCTGTGTGGTTCCGTCTCAGGGAGTAGTGTGTTGACAGTTGTGAGGTACAACGGTGACATTTTGAGTCCGTGTCTAGTTACCCTCACCACCACCCCCCCTCACCACCACCCTGCCCCCCCTGAGAGAGACATGTCCCTGAATAGGGTTAACTGAGCCACACACCAACAGGCGCTGTTGGGAGCTAATAACTCAGACGGTTTTGTTCTAATAACCTCCTGACAAGTTCAACACATCCCCTCGCGGGTTCCATGTGATAGAGGTTTAATTTGCACGAGCGTATGAGATTTTTTTCGTATGCCTTTCTTGGCTCAGTGTTGATAAACATTTGTGCCCCCTACCTGCAAAACAGAAGTAGTTATCATTATGATAATTTTTTATGTGATGGCTCTCGTTTTGTCCCAGTAAGGTCATCACTGTCTTGTTAGCACCAACCTAGGGGAAAATAATAACAATCTTGTATGCAGCGTAATGCTATATATATATACACACAGTACCAGTCCTCTCAATTTGTAATTATCCCATCAAATAAGTAAGGTGTGGACCACTGTTTGTCATATGATCTGTACTGGGGTTCTGAGAATTCATTCCAGCTAGGGGACCATCGATTGGAGCAAGAACTCGACCCTGAATTATGACGCACCCTTATGGCTCACATTACCCAAACCAGCCGATAGGCACCTGGAATGCGGCCTTAACAGACAGGGTCATATAGAATCTTTTAATATTTTTCTCAGAGACACTTCACAATCCATAACTCAAGAGGGAACCTCCTCTAATGTTTTACCATGGCCATACCGTTCGACGTGCAGCTTTCAAGCAAGCAAGCCTCTATGTATTTTTTTATTATTATTAAGAGGTAATACCTTTCTACCATGCATTTGAACAGCTTAATCTGGAATTGTAGTTTTATTTTCCTGTGGTTTATGCAATTTACTGATCAAACTCCACTGTATCTATATCTCAGTATACCCATTTTCTGAGGATACCAGGGTGGAACAAAGTACTTTGGTACATTGCATGCAGACATGGGCGATAGGTTATAGCAGTAGAGACATGCTGTTCCTATTGGCTTGTCACGTGCCGGTAGCATGAAAATGTCCCGCAGTATGTCTTCCTATTTAGCTGAATTAGGAAGCAAAGCAAACCAGTCGTAAATTGGTTGGACTTCAAATTTTAATTTTATTGGCACTCATAATCTTCAAGTGTAAATACATTTGATTAATTTGTTTGGGTTGTGTCTGTCTCTCTGCACAGGCTGGTGTTAAAGGAAAGCTTGGCAGACTACTGGGGGTTTTCGAGGTAAGCATATAACACTATCATTCATTTGAACATAGCTTTTTCACATAGTAAAAGATTGCTGTCACCACATCATACCAACAAACAGTGCTTATGTTGTTATGTAGGTTTTGTATTGGTTACTATTTTTATACCGTCTTAATGACTTTGTAACATGATTCTCTACATGCATTACATCACATGTCATATCATAAACATTGACCTGCCACATGATCGTGCATGCAGCGTAATGCTATTTCATGGGTGCATTTTTTTTGTTTGCAACTCGTATAGCACAACCAGGATAGGAAACACAGGACATATGTTTATATCCTAACGGTGACCGAAACACTGGACGACTGGGAAGACTCTGTCAACATTGGTATGTCTCTAATATAAAAAAAGCAAGAACAAATAAATGCTTATATTGTCTGCTACTGAACACGTCTCCAAGTGTGTGTTAAAGGTTAGAGTTACCTACATATTGAATTTTTTGTGTGTGTACCAATACTGAACTTTAGCTATTAATAATATAGGAGCCATATGATACAAGTGATCAATGATGTCGTGGAATTCCATCGCATTACATAGTTGAAACACTATTTGAACTGCCCTATTCACCCACTGAAATGTACCTTATGAGTTATTTTTAGGTTTTACTTGTTTTCACAATATTACAAAAGATTTTAACAAGGGTCAAGAAGCGTTTTTTTTATTCGATCTGAGATTGGCATGCTCCTCAACCAAATTTTGATATGTTGTGTTGCAAAGATTTGTTGTGCAAATGCAGCGAAAAACGTTAATAACTGTATTAGTGAAAATATGAAGCCCAAGAGTTGAAAACCAAAAAGAAGGGCTGACAGAGGGCCTGTGCTGTCATGCACAAAGGTAAATGCTGAATGTAATGTTTCTCCACCTACCACCTGACCCCTGACCCTAAGATTATCTGGAAACATGCAGCAACTTGTTTTCATGTTGTCTCTAAGACATAGTCCATTCCCAAAGTCCTAGCAGTTAATCAAATGAGAAATGGAAATGTTGTAAATAACTGTGAATAAATCAATAAGTGAAAGAAACAAAGCAGTTATTTGATCTGCAGCTTGGATGGGAAGATTAGGTTTTCTGTTTAGTAACAATATTTTACACTTTTTGACGCAGTGTTCTCTCTGTATCAATGCAAAATCAATATAATTTGTTCAATGTCTAGTTAAAATGATATATTCAGGGAGAATCCCAACCATTACAATAAAACGGCCAGGAGCTCAGAGGCATTCTAAAGACCTGCTAAAGGGTCTCAGTATAGATGACCAATAATTAAAGTCGGTGGCATGTTGGTGAATGGTGGTTTTAAATATAACATGTGACAAGGCACCCAGTAAATCAAAACGTAATCTATTTGAGACCATCCTGACAAAAAGTGGTGATCTTTCACGGCCTTCACTTGTATTAATAGAACGTGTTCACGAGTGGCACACATGTTTGCTGTGCGCAGTTGTTTTCCAGTTCTTGTCACCCACCACCACACTCCCCACCCTGCCTGCCCTCTTTTGCCCTATACAAGGCCCATGACTGTGCCCGATTGGGCTTTACATAAGTGGTCTTGTATAAGTTTCTCTCACCTTCTTCTGATGCCTGTTCTTGTAGACCTCTGGGTGACAGGGTACAGGAAGTTCTCTACCCATTCACAGAGCTTGCCCTAATGCAAGAGGACACCATGAATTATGTTATCACAAGAAGTTTTAAAAGTAAAAAAAAAACACTTGGACAGATGATTTTTTTAGAGCAGGTTCTTTATTGGGCAGGATTGGTTGCAGGCTGTTGTGAGTTCTTCATAAACACTATTTGAGGAATGTCAAATGTCAAGTCCTACTGTTGGCTAACGATGACTCAACATTCCAACATTGTACAGTATGTTTATTTTCAGTTGTGTACAATAAGTGTACTCCCCGCCGAACACAAAAGTATTTAACTCTCTCGTCTCATCTTTCCTTTTCTCTTTCTGGTCCAGGACGAAAACGAAAATGGTTCAAAATTGATGAGGCCATCAGAGTGCTGCAGAGCAACAAGCCGGTTCATGCAGACTACCTACGCAGATTAACAGCCACCTGTAACCCCACCTGCAGCCCTGCCTGCAGCCCCACCAATGGCAACAGCCTGGTGACTCCGGTGACAGACAACAATGCACCCCTCTATGTCAACTCCAAACAGGGGTCTGACCTAGTCAACAGATAGAACTCTCACCAATAACTGCCATGAGGAAACCGCACCCATATAAGTGGGAGGATAGAGACATTTGCATGAATTACAGTACTTTCGGTTGGGACTCTTATGTGTACAGTATGGACTTCCTAAGGTTGATGAGAAATCTGTTTAAAGTGGGCTTGAAGAGTGCCAACATGTGTTCAATTGATTTTCAGTATTTTATATGTATATTTTTTAAAAACAGTTACCAGCTGATAGATCAGATCAGTACCTTTTAGCTCATGTTTCTTTTCCATTTTTACTGCACTGGCAATACAAATGATAAATTACATTTTAGTCTTACATGTTGAGTGATACTTGATTGGTTGTGTACACTGTATCCAGAACAAATGGTTTCTTAATGTAGAGCGGAGGGGCTTTTGCCAACATCTTGTGCTACAACGATTCTTGGTGACCAGATGACAAATTACTAACAAACAATGCAAGTCGAAATCAACCGTTCTGATTACTTGTAGCTGGCTATATTTGAATTAAAATGCATTACAAAATATGTTATTGTACAAAAATATATCAAATGCTGTTACTACGGTTATGATTGTTTTTATGTGGATTCATTTTACACTCTAATCATAAAAATTAACACGGTATCGAGCATGAATATTTATAAACCTTTACATCACTCAGTGACAGGACATTTACAGAGTGGCGTGTTGGTGATTTACTCATTATTATAGACTAAAATTGTGTCCAGCTGCCTATTTGTAATTTTACCTTTTTTTTTGGCAGGTGGAAGAAATTAACTCTTTTTGTATAATTTTTTTTTTACATAGTTTGGAAATCTGTTGCAGCCAGTGTGGAAAAGTGCTAATATAACAACATACAGCCAAAGAAAAACAGAACAGAGCATAGTACATATACATAATTGTAGATACTTTTTTAGATATGTGCAAATTTGCATTCTGTGAAGTAAATGAGAAGTTATATTTATGTTGATTAGAAAGCGGAAAGAGATTTTTTTTTTGTTGCCTCATTGAACTTACAATACAATTACAATTTACAATATACTGTGTGGACAACTGTAAATCTATTTCTCATCTGAAATTTAAGCAAACAAATGTAATCAGTGGATCAAATGTACTTTTAAAAACTGAATGTTTCTTCCTGTGAAGTGCCTTTGCATAATAACATAGGTGGAGAGTGTCAAATCATCACATTTGCCTAAAAATACTGAAAATACGGATGTTTTAAGCAGGTGCCCTAGCCTACACAGACAGCCTTACACAGATCCAAATCCGTTATAAAAGATAGACCTTGATTGTTCAAACCTATATTGTAATAGGCTTAAGATGAGGATATGTAGTATGCTGGTAAGCAAACTACGATTTGCTATTATGGGTTTATGTAGCTATATTACATTTTCTGGAAAATGTACTGGAAATCGCCCTTGACTGATCTTTGAAAAAACACTACATCGGATAATACGGGGATACTGTATTAAAAAGACTAGGTGAAAATATATAATATTTTAGGTGAATGCATGTGTAAACTAATGAATGGATACTCCTAAACTGCATTATTATTGAATAAATACAATTTCAACAGAAAATACGGCTGTTTATTTAAAACCTCAAAATCCAAAGTCTTCCAAGGGTTACTATTCATCGTATTTTCAATGTAGAATAATTCAGTGCTGGTAAGTCACTATGCTATATTTGAGAGCATTACAAAACAGTCCAACATATTGAATGCAGCCTTTTTTTTTTTTTTCGCTCTGACCCGCCCATTCGTTGCTGCTTGAGCTTGGTCAGGTGTTCGGTGAATAGCGACATCAACTTTTGCTTTGGACGATCGATCAATTTTTTTTGTTTTAGAGGCAACAGAAACGAGGCCATGCTCAGGCGGATTCTTCAAATGGTAAGATTTATTGATATAAATACGACAGTGATGTCGTTTAGCTCTTAAACCAGTGCTGTTTCTCTCGTCAAGGCACAGGCCTTTTCCCTCTAGTCCATATGGGAGCGCCTGGTTTGTTAACTAGTGTATCGTAGGTGTGTAAGTATTGTCCATTTGAAATACTGGAATAGCGCAAAACCGCAAACACCGCCTACCCAGCAGTTCCAATAAAATATATGAAACACTGTTGGTGCTGTCAAGCTCATTGTAGAGTATCCAACAAGATCATTATTAAGCAAATGTTTCAGTTTGTGAGCACATTGGTTGGCTGTTGATAACATATGCCAACTATGTAATTGGGGTTAATGTGAAGCAATTGCAATTTATTGCTATTCCAACACACCTGGCAAAGTCACTATCTTATCTAGCTAGCCAACCCTGCTCCAGTGTAATAGGCGAGGCTGGCTACCGTTAGCTGTAAATAGCTAGCCTTTGACTGGAGTAGCTTGCTAGCATGGCTAATGTTAGGTTAACGTCACACACTCACTGTAAGTTTCGCTAGCTGCTTTCTATTTCCAGAAAACCCAGTTGCTCATTTATTACAAATCCACAATAATTTGTATATGTCACATACATTGTCATGCTACATAAACATACCTCGATTTGGCTAATGCTCTTGTCTTGCATATAATATATGATGCATGTGGTCTACTACGAACAAGACAGTAAACATGTATTTCGACGTTAAGTTAAGAAGACCCAGTATGGTTACAGAACCAATATCATGAATATGATCGACAAGTAGCGAGCCTTGCTGATCAACACAAAGGCCAACTAAGGCAAGGGTATATCAATGACCTGTAGTAATTTCAAGTACATTCTAATGTATCCTTAGTACCAACTTCGCATCACAAAACTGTGTTTCATACCAAATTGGAAGTAATGATCATGCATCTAATCATCTCATTTTATAATCAATGCAAAAATGTGTTTCCACTGGTTCATAGGGTCACATCTCAGTCTTGGGTAACTTAATGTCTAACTTCTGTCGGTTCGACTTAACAGGCTTTGCTTAAAACCGTTGCATGAAGCCGCGACATTTGTACAAAATTAATCACTTTGTAGGTCTTTTCAATTGGATTGATCAGCAAATTTCTTCTGCTGTGGTTATGGGTGGTGTCGCTCCTTCAGTACTTCCGAGAAAAGATCAGAGTGAGATCAGAGTTCCGCCTGTGTCAATTTTGTCCTGATATGACCCTGCTGGAAGTATCTGGGATTGTTTTGTAATGAACTTAAACACGCTTTATCCATAGAATTTTTTTTTTGTATTCATTCCTAGCTTAGTAGCCCAATTTTCAGTGAGATGGTAGAAGTAACTACATGAGTTGGTGGTTAAGTAGTCTGAATCCCTCTGGGTAATGCCTTTGCGGCTTTGTTGAAATCACCTTCAGATATGGCATTATTCTACTGTGGGAAAGTGCAACACAATTTATGTCTGAGAAAGAGATGGTTGTTTAGCCTCCACTGATGCAGACAGCATTTTTTCCTGATCAGTGCTTAGGCCTAGTTTATCCTGGCTGATGTGCAGACATTTAGAATGGAAAGATATTAAAACTACGACAATGCTGACTTCATTCATTCAAAACACTCAAGTATCTAAAGGGAAATATATTACTGCCTTAATCTGCACATGGCCTAGTCGTACACCTTAGTTAAATTCTTAACTAGAACCTGCTACAGGTTTATTGCCCCCCACCCACCTCACATCCATTCTGTTGCTTTTGTCTTATATAGACCCCTGGGAAAGGAGGGTCCCAGAACGCAGAGTCAGAGCAGCCCAGCGCAGATCTCAACAATGACCAGACCTCTGAGGTATCTTTGTTTGCACAGTCAATACAACTCCATTCTGTGATGTTGTATAATAATAACACACACACACATACACACACACTGTTATGTATAATTACATACCCACCCCTGAGAACTTGAGGACACAGCTGCCACTGTACATTAATATATTGTATAATATGTTGGTAACAATGAAAATGGAAGCAGTTGGCTGTCAAAACTGTCTCGCTGACGTGCAAAAAGCTAACATATCAAGTTGGACGTGTGTGTGTGTGTGTGTGTGTGTGTGTGTGTGTGTGTGTGTGTGTGTGTGTGTGTGTGTGTGTGTGTGTGTGTGTGTGTGTGTGTGTGTGTGT
>JAVQIZ010087585.1:0-21456 GCA_036023535.2 Galaxias brevipinnis
TTTGAACGAATTACTCAAACAGACCCGAAGACACAGTCGAGGGGTGAACTACTCATTTCTGTTTCCTGTCCTGTCTTTCGAGTTTTTCGTTTACTTTTCACATGACTGCTAGGCGTAGCATAGAAAACAGAAATGATTGAATTGGTTCATGAATTATTATTACTGGTTTTGGGTAATTTTTTTTTCTGTTTTACAGTTTACAGTCAAATCAAACAAAAAACAACCATTTTATTATATTAGACAGCTTATACTGCAATATTGTGTGATTTAGTTGTAGTTCGAGTGTGATTGTTATTTGACTGTATGGGACAACCTGATTTTAAATAAATACATCTTAAAATTATATCAATATTGTGATTTTTTGGCTAAATACAACACATTACATTTCAGTAAAGGAGTATATTGCAACTGCTTTGAGGTGACTTAATTATCACAGTGAGTGAATAGGCGCAGTCGTAACTACATAACTATGGCAAACTAAACATTTGTCTTTCCAATGCCAAGCTATCGCATGAAAATTGAACGATCGACTCAGACCCGAAGACCTATTGAGGGGTGAACTATTAATTTCTGTTTCCTATACTAACTATGCTGAAAGAAATTAACGGATGCCTCGAACACAACTGTTGTTGTGCATGCGCAACCAAAATGAACGAATCACTCTCTGAGACTACTCGACTCGTTAGTCCCGAGTCATTTTAAAGATTCGTTCAAAATGAACGAATCGTTCATGAACGACACATCACTAACAAGTTGCCATTTAAACAACAATGCAGCAGTTTGAAGAGCGACTCATGGACGAAGTTTGTAAATACAGACATTTGTAAAACCTCAATGCAAAAAATAGAAAAGTTTGTGAGGTCACTATCCGTGACGGTCTGTATCCTTGTTTCTTATCCAGTTTTTTTCCTGTACATTCTGGATTAGTAAATGTGACACTGCCCCCCCCACCCGCCCAGTGAACCTGTGAAAGCATGTAGGCAAACTGCTGTCCGAACGTCAGTGCACGACGCACGTCAATGTTTGCAGACGTGTCAACACAGAAGTAGAAACTAGTTTTTGGCCGGTAATTCTGGCTTACAGCTATTGTTGCTTAACGAGGCTACATTTACGTACCTACTTACGTACAATCATAACATTGATATTGATCCTCTCGTCTGACTAGGGGTAAGTAGGAACATAACTCATTTCCCAAAAAAGCTTAACTATCCCTTTAACAAACTCTGTAACACAGTACAACAAAAGAGGTACATTGGTTTGTTATTTGCTATTCATTTGCTATTTGCCTGTTTGCTATTAAGTTAAGATTATTTACATTGGTGTTGTGACATAGTCCAATATGACGCCATAAAGCCTTCAGAATAAGAGTTTAAATTGGGTTCAAAGTAGGACAAGCAAAATAGTCATAGTTATTGAAACAAGCATGCTGGCATGTCAGCATGATATTCTTGTACTAAAGGATTTTAGTATGCAGAATAAAATGATGTAAACCATTACATTTGTTTAAAAACATCTTAAGTGTTTGAAATACAGTACCATATTATTATTTGCACATTGCTCTAAGATTAGCATTAGAGGCTGGATTAAAAGAAATAGTGCAATAAATTGAACCCCATATTCCCATTTGTTTTCTGAATCTGTTGACCATCTGCCAATATGATATGGAGAAAACATAATGCAACATAAGGAAAGAAGACCTACAGTTGCTGATACTCAAATGATTATAAGTATGAGTACTACAGCACTGGTCTCAACTATATTTGATCGTAATGTAAATGTCGCCTATCGGAATGAATACAATATACTTCATCTTGTAAAGTTTAAGACTTTAGATCTACTTAAGTGTAAATCAAGTTTCTTGAGTTTGGGTCTTACCAGCTATTTACAGTCCTCACAGAACAGTGGTACCATTACAGAGCTCAGCGGAACTTGAGTATCATGTTTGTTACCAAGGTGTCTCAATCTGGCGTCAGCAATGGAATATCGCAGCCTTGTGTCATTAAATCCCTGAGAAAGAAGACATCAGAGACTATTACCCTCAGCTGTCGAGGAACTCCAGAGCTCGTCAGGAATAGAAGGGCTCAAGATTAGTTAGGTGATGATTCCCTTCAGCAGCATTACTTAATTAGTCATTCCAGGCTTCGTTGTTTAGGTAATAATGTCCATATTATATCATCTTCATTCAACTTTGGCGGCCGCCAGTAATCTCCTTGACAAAGTGCCAATAAACGCTGCATTACACTGCTCCACTTTGAGATCCCAATCCCAGTTACTGCTCTGAATGGAAATCCTCTTTGTGAGGAATATATATCCACTCCTCTAAAACTGTACAATAACCATTGGGAAACCGTTCTGTTTTTCAACACAAAATCACCTGAGCCCCCCTTTGTTGAGATGTTATTTACTTTAGTTTAGCCACAGTTACCCATGTCTGCTTTTGGGTACTACCAGCAATATGAGAGATCAACCTGGAAAAAAAAAACGAATTTCCACGTGGTGGGAGTCTCCAACATAGGAAGACGGCTATAAACAAGTTATTCTTTGTGAAAACGATGAGCAAACAAATAAAATATTTTGTTTTTAAATGGTTTGAAATGTTGTAGCTTGTCCAAACACCATGCTGCTATAATTATAAAGCACTTGGTTTTTACACACTTTTTTTACAGGTTAATAAGGCTAGTCTACTATGTTGAGTTAAAGGTTAACTTGCTAGGCAGCTACTATTAGTACAATAGGCTAACTACTAATTATGAGCTAGTATGTTACAGAAATGTAGGTAAACATAGGTAAATAGAAATGACATATCCAGCATTTGTTTCTAATAGTGCTTGACTATTGTTATTAAGTATCTATTCTTTATTTTTACCCCAACTGGCCCAAGTCATTATTACATTTTTCAATTTTTGAAAACTAAAGCCGTTTCCAGCCAGGGGGAGGTCCTTTCCTGGTTCTCAGAGTGACGTACAACCAAGGGCGGGCAATTCAAATTAGGGGGGACGTACCATGCAAATTAGTCGATACATGTGCTGTGATGTTGTAGTGATAGCATTATATCTAGATAGCTACTCATCTACATGGTCTGTGATCGTGGCTGAATAGGTTACTGATTCTACTGCAGAACTAGATGACGACAACTTTATGGATATTTTGTTAGACAGTGAAATTCAGCCGTATTTATTTAAACCGGAATTTAGCGACGAGGAACCTGACAGAAAGATCAACAACAGTTACTGGCAGCAGGCGAACCAGCAGGAACTGAAGTGATAGCAGCTGAGCCATGGCTGGACTCGAACTGGTGGTGCATTTGTGGGTATTGCCTGCCGATGGCAACGGAGACAGAGAGTGTATGCTGGAATGAGTGGGACCGCGCACAGTTTCTGCTATAAAGTGTGACACCCTCCAGGCTCAAGCAAGATGGACAAATGTGTGTAACTGAACATGAAAGCTTTGCAGCGCATACAGACAGCGGAGTGCTTGAGACCTATTTTAGAAAACCGAGTGTGAAACCTGCTGGGCCAAGGGGGCATTTGACAGCTGAGTAAGCAGTTAGATAGCTAATAAAATACAGTAATATCTCATGTTTAACCTTTTTTTTTTTTTAACATGTGTTAATTAATTTGAGGCTGTACTAGATGTTGCTGAAACGAGTCAGCGGCTCCTCCTAAATTTGTCTCGATTCATGTTAGCGAATATTTTTTGTTACATACATGGGCTTAGTAACGTAGTAACAACCCTGTTGACTAATAATATATCATATATATAATTTTTTATTACATCAGTGGTATAAATGCATCTTTAATTGTTTTTTTTATTCTACAGCTTAGTTTGCTGATTATTACATGAAAACTTATTACATGTTTTATTGTTTTCAATGTCATCTGGTTGCATATCGTTTGTTTCTGAAAAACACTGAGATAATTAAATCATATCCCCCTACCAGCATGTATCATCAGTAGAATACAGATGCTTACCCATCTACTAACTGCACTGGCATGAGGTGCCAAGACTCACAAGAGGACTTGTAAATGTCTGTTACACAACACTGTTATAGTTAAGTTTGAAACTCAGGGGGCAAGATTTCAACATTCATTAATAATTAATGCACCACATAGCTTTGACATGCCCACGCCCTGGTGCTGGGGAGGTGACAGGGCAAGGATCATGCAGTGAGCTATGGGTAGTGTAGTTTACAATTAATTTATCGTTTCAATGCCTGTAGTTGGAAAAAACCCCGTTAATTTCACTTGCACTGATCCTAAATCCCGAACTTGTCAATATACTTAGTCAATTTAGTCTAAGGAACAACATATATCGTTTTGGGAAATGGGTGAACTATTCCTTTAATCTAATAAATCTATGTTATTTGAGGGATAGTTAAGATTATGCTTTTTATTAATATACATTTTTGTCACTTTATATATGTATTATACTGAATGATTTAATATGTTCCAGCACGTTAAAAACGTAATGTGAACAAGTGCTTTCAACATAGTTTTCTGGGAGTTTTTGCTTCAGAGGAGAAATCTGTACAAATCTAACCCTCTACAACTCGCCAAAATTGTGGTTTATTCCTAAACACAACAGGACTGCTTTCAGCCCCGACAAAACTTAGCACAACGTTTATTTAAAGAGAAACATGGTGCGTTGAACACCCTGTTGTCTTATGCAAGCGCTACAACATTCAATTCTTACGACAAACATGTCTTCTAATATTTTCAATTGTTTCATATAACTCACTGCATTAGATGCATTTAAAAGCGACTCTAGTAGGATCCATTGTGCGAATTGCATTTTTAATGGGGCAGCCTTTAAAATCAGGTCGCTGCTGATTGGGTAACTCCTCTGACACCCACCAAATGAGAGAAAACATACTGTAATTCAAAAGCCGCAGTGTGCCGTTTCACACCGTTTTGAGGAAACATGTCATTCAACCAGAAAATCGTAGTAAAACGCTGCTCACCATTTTGTGACTGAACGTGCCCTGGATTAAAGCATATTCTGTCACTCAAAATTGTTACTTTCGCCACCCAGAAGTGTTGCTAGGGCCTTTATTTACAAACAAACTGATCTCTCGTATTCCAGACCTTAAATGAACATTCAGTTGGCTGATAATTAGTGGAACTAGTGCAGACAACCCTCATGGGGCTAAACACCGGATCTGTATTGGCATGTGGATACCAAGCTTGAGTCTCCACAACCTCTGGTACCCGGAAAATACAGAATCTGGGCACAAAATAACATGATAAAACACTTCTATTTATCTTTAACTGTAAATGACCGTTTTAGGTACAGTTATACACAGTGTACTTACCTGCATGACGTTAGATTGTGCAATAAATGCACATGTACTTGTCTCAGTACAGGAAGAGGATTACCAGTAGGAGTATATACAGTGTGGGGTTGACCCCATCTGAACCGAGCCACTCAAGCACTGGGATTGGCCAGGCGCCCACGCTTACGTGAGTGTTGATTGACAGGCTGCAACGCTTTATGCAGTTTTCATAGGCTGGCTTTTTTCATAGGATAGGTACGTTTTTCATACAACAGTAAGGTTAATGTTTAGGTGTATTGCTTGTTTTTACAATGTAAAATAAAATGTATTATTATTATTTATTATTGAAAAGGGTAGGGATCGGCATAAAAAACAGTAAGATTAAAGTTAGGAATAGGCATAAAATTATTCTAATGCTGAAGCATGGACGCCTGGCTGATTCTAGTGCTTGAGGGCGTGTCTTTCAAAGAAAAACAGTGGGATCCATAATAACAAACTCAAATAAGACTAATTGCGTTTATATTTATGTTTATATTTATTGAGCTCATCCAAACAATTCACAGTCAAGTATGCACATGCCTGCGTCTCCAGAAATACACCCACATACAACTTCATACAGTGCTTGTACGTCACTATAATTGGGTTACAGACTCCTGCCTTTATAGCTCAAAGATGTCCATGAGAAGGTGATAATAGTAATGATAGATTGCATTTGATATAGCAGTTTCCTAGACACCCAAAGCGCTTTACTGTGTGTGTGTGGGGGGGGGTTTGATAGTTTGGTCGCTAATTTAGAGCACCCGTCTGGGTGATGCCATGGCAGCCATTTAGCATGTTGCAGACCTGAGGGTGGAGTGACCCCTACTGGTCAACCAACACCACTTCCAGCAGCAACTTGTCTCCCATCCAAGGGCTAACCAAAAGCAACCATGTTTAGCTTCAGAGGCAAGCCAGAGGTGGAATGGAGGGTTCTATTGCAGCTGACAATGAACATTCAAGTGTATCTGTCTTGAACCCAATTTCAGAACACTTTATTTTCTTTTGATACATTTGTCAGTGTATTTGTTTTAAGTTGCATATCTGTTATTATAACTTTCCTTGAATATATTTGCCGGTATTTATTCTTGTTCCCCTTCTCCTTCCACAGACACCTAACTTTAGCTATCTACACCCAGAGAAGGGGCCTGTATCTGGGGGAACAAGGCTTACTGTGTCAGGCAGGAATCTGGATGCTGGAAGTACTGTCACTGTCTACATTGCTCAGGAGGAATGTCTGTTTGTCAAGTAAGTTAAAAATAAACTGATTTAGGTGTTTACCAGGTGTATGAGAAAGAAAAAAAAGTTTTAAGCAAGAAATAATTTAAACGTGAAAAGGTGCATGTACTTTTACACCCTGCCTACTGCCTAGATCATGATCATTTCTGAATTTACAATGGAAACATATTGCTCAATGTTGCACAAATACCTGATTTAAAGTATCACATTAATCACCGCTATGACCACATCTACTAGTCAAGATATTTTCTGCAATGTTAAAAGAATAAATGTTCTATCTAATTAATGCACAAACAAGTTATTGATTGGATTTTTTACCCATCTCTTAACCCCTCTCCCAGGCGAACCAATAGGGATATAGTTTGCGTGACACCTGTGTCTGTGTCAGGCAGTGGCCCTGCCTCTATCCGTCTGTTGATGGACAAGGCAGAAGTGACAAATTTAGATATGCCTTATGTATACACTGATGACCCCACAATCACAAACATCGAGCCCAACTGGAGCATACTAAAGTAAGTCCCACTGTAGATTCTACTGTAAATAATACGGCCAAACCATACAGGTTCTTAGGTTTTTAGTAATGGGAACTCTCCTCTGTGTAATTTTCTGTTGGTATTTTTCTGTGTGTCTTTTGCTGTGTGTTTTAGTGGCGGCACAGTTGTAATTTTCTGTTGGTATTTTTCAGTTGGTATTTTGCTGTGTTTCAGAGGCAGCACAGTTGTAATTTGCTGTTGGTATTTTTCTGTTTCAGTGGCAGCACAGTTGTAATTTTCTGTTGGTATTTTTCTGTTGGTATTGTTCTGTGTTTCAGTGGCAGCACAGTTGTAATTTTCTGTTGGTATTTTTTCTGTGTTTCAGTGGCAGCACAGTGCTCACTGTTACAGGCACCAACCTGCTGACCATACAGGAGCCTAAAGTCCGAGCAAAATATAGAGGAGTGGAGACCACAAATGTAGGTTGCACTCATGCTTGTATGTATTACCTGACAGACAAATTATTAGGTATTAGGTGACCAAGACTCTGACGACACTGTATATTTTATGATACATTTATTTCTCTCTCTCTCTTTTTAGGTTTGTGCGGTTGTGAATGACTCTATGATGTCATGCCTAGCCCCAGGTCTGGTCTTCTCCCAGCCCCAGGTTCCAGAGACGGGCCTTCATCCTGATGAGTTTGGGTTCATCCTGGACCATGTGTCCTCCCTGCTAATCCTCAACTCAACGGCCTTCATCCACTATCCCAACCCCTCATTTGACCCTCTGGGCACTTCAGGGATCCTAGAGGTCAAACCAGGGTCCCCTATCATTCTTAAGGTCAGTGCTGTAAATGTTTTATATATTAAGGATATATAACCAATAACAAACAAGCAATCATGCCAAGATCAACACAGATACATATTTGCGTGTGTAAAAAAACAAAAGGATTCTGGCAAATATGTGGTATGTTGTTTCTTCTACCAGGGCAAGAACCTCATCCCACCTGTATCTGGCAACAACCGCCTAAATTACAGTGTGATGATTGGTGAGACGCCCTGTCTGTTAACTGTCTCCGAATCCCAGCTGCTCTGTGATTCTCCAGATCTGACTGGGGAGCAGCGAGTTCTTGTGAGTTACAGTTTCTCATTTCATTCTTAAAATGTTATTTTGCATACAGTTTCATTAAATAAGTTTCTCTATTTTCATAATAAACACATTTGTTGTTATGAAATAAAATTATAATTAATTGTATTTATATAGCGCTTTTCTGACACCCAGAGATGCTTCCTTCACTCAATGGGGCTCCATAGTAAACATGGCAACAAACAATTAAGCGTATAAAGGGAGAACAGACAGGGAGCAACAACAGTTCAAACTAAATTAAGGAAAAAGCTAAAGCCCCGTCCACACGTAGCCTGGTATTTTAGAAAACTGAGGTTTTTTTATGCGTTGTGTCCTTTGGTCCACACGTAAACAGTGTTTTTCGTCACTAAAAGCTGAGGTTTTGGAAAACGCTGGCTAGGGTGGATTTTTAAAAAAACGCAGTTTTCAATGTTTACGTGTGGACACCAAAAACTATCAAAGCCGGAGGTTTTTCCTTTGTTACATCAAAGTGTGCCCCGCGACCCTGCAAAGGATAAACGTTATAGCTAATGGATGGATGGATGGATGGACATCAGAGTGTGCGCCTTCAGGTCCGTAGATGTAATTTGTTTACATGTAGCCAAACTGTCAGCTGTCAACGGTTGCCTTGGTAACTCCAGATGCACTGTTTTTCCTCATGCTTCTGATTGGCCACCATGGTTTGCCGTTCTCTTGGCAGCATTTTAGTTAGCATTTTTGTGTGGACAGAGATTTTTTTAACCGTGCTTGTGTTGACAGATTTTTTTAAAAACGAAGGAGAAAAAAAACTCTCTTTAACATTTTTTTAAAATACCCGGCTGCATGTGGACAGGGTCTAAATATCATAACCAAGAGGACAGAATATCATTAGAAGGATAGAACATGTTTCTAAACAGAGTTGATTAAGGGTAGGCAAGGGTGAAAAGATGGGTTTTATGGCAGGATTAAAAGATTGAAAGTGAATTGGAATGGCAAATTAGAGGAGGGAAGAGAGTTCCATAATTTAGGCGCTATCCAAGGAAATGCACGCTCCCCAAAGTGTTTTAATTTGGCTTTGGGAATGACCAGATGCAAATCTGAGGAGGAATGTAATGTTCGGGTAGGTTGATAGAGTTGGAGGAGGTCAGAGGGGTAGGGATGGCCCCAGCTATGCAAAGCGTTGTAGGTGAAGAGGAGGATTTTGTATGTAATGTGCTGATCGACAAGGAGCTAGTGAAGGGGAATGTGTATGGGATGAGTATGGAGCTAGTGAAAGGCTATTGGTTTGAGGGTCTTCACAAAAAAGGGCAAGTTAGAGATAGAGCGGTTGTTTTTGAAAATGGTTGTGGCTAGGCCAGATTTCTTTAGGATAGGAGTGACAGAAGCAATTTTAAAGACGGGTGGAAAAACTCCTTGGGGGAGGAATATATTAAACAAGTTAGTTAGGTGAGGAAGAAAAGTAAGTAAGGACAGTGGGAACTGGGTCAAGAAGATAGGTAGTAGGTAGTTCAGCAATGCCTTGAGGTAGGCAGTAGAAAGTCACTTACACCAGCGGAGATTGTGGCCATGCCAGAGAGTGGTTTATTACATACAATGTTGAAGTATGCTTGCCTTTACAGCAAATCATATTGTAGATATTCTCCCTGACTTACACAACTGACACATCTGCACAATTGCACAGACATACTGTGTCAATGATGTAAGTACTTAATCTCTCATTTAAGTGGTCATGGGTGCCAAATAGTGTTAAAAACTTGCCCTCATTACTGTTGATCTCCTAACATTCTTGATCAAGCGCACGCTCATGTAAAAAAGCTTTGATATTCACAAACCTTTTATAATCCAATGCAATATACTTCAATTCTAAAGTTGGATGTAACTTGGACAATGTCAGTGACAATGACCCCGGTCTCGTGCACTGTCTCATTTTAGATATTGGTAGGAGGTTTGGAGTATTCCCCCGGAATTCTTCATATTTACTCAGACTCGGCACTGACTCTGCCAGCCATCATTGGCATCGGTGCGGGAGGTGGGTTGCTGCTTATCGCCATTATCGCAGTACTCATAGCCTATAAGAGGAAGACACGAGACGCTGACCGCACCCTGAAACGGCTTCAACTACAGATGGACAATCTGGAGTCAAGAGTTGCCCTGGAGTGCAAGGAGGGTATGTTTTACAATCTCAGTCTTTATTTTTTGGAACACTTGTCCAATGCCAACTGTCAACTGGTGAAATAAACACCGGATTCGAATGCGCAAGTGGAGTGTCTACAACCTCTGGTACCAGAAACACAGCATCAGGACCCAAAGTGATATGATACAACAGAACTATTGATGTTTAACTGTAAATTACCATTTTAGAAACCCAGGTACACACTGTGTACATAGCCGAGTGTAGCACTTTTGAAAAATGCCCCAAGTCTAGTGTTTGGCTGGTTTAGGTTCGCTACTGGAGTGGAGGGGTAAATAATGAGACCAACACACTGTTAAAGTATAGGAAATATTTGCCAGCTTGTATTAAAAGTAGAATATATGAAATGGTACCATGAACAACAATTAACCGAGACTCAGACATCTCATCACAATCACTAGTAATAACAAAATATCACCTCTAATAATCTTTATAAGATATAGGAATTGTATCAAAACTTATTTTAACCTTACTGCAGAGGTGTCAAACAAAATTTTACCTCGGGCCATATAACTTCACGTTTCATCCGTGGGCCGCATACGTTTTTGATCCCCCCTATTGCAATTATTCACCGTTTCTATTAGTGTATCATTCAGCAAGCTTCACTACACTCTGGATAACACAGAAATGGATATTACAACATATGCCTAGACACATTGGCCTTTGTTATATTTACACACCTTTCCAACACCTCTTCAATTCTAAATTAACATATAAGATGCAGAATTGATGAAAAACAACAAAATTGCATCTATTTTAATGTGTACATTAGATAAAAAAATGCTGTGTCAAATTATTCATACCCCTTGAAATTGTCACGCATTTTTGAGGAAATGCAAGCTTCTATATCATTCCAAATGGTCATGGTAATTTCAACCATGTTCTAGAGCATTCTAATCAATTATAAATTGAGAACAACAGATGCAGTTGTTTTCATAACTGATGCAGTTGTTCTCTTGTCAGTTTGTAGTCAATTTCAAGTCATGGCTAAAACCAAAGAGCTTAGTGTAGACCTCCGGTTGCGCATTCTGGCTGCTCAGAATAAGGGGATTGAAGCTTTCATTTCCTCAAAGATTTGCGACAATTTTGTGGGGTATGAACATTTTGGAAATGGCATTTTTTTGTTCAAATGTAAAAAAGAATGTAAAAATAGGTGGATTATTTCTATAACAGCTCTAACACAATTCTTTACCATCTTTTGTCACCTTTTGGCATTTCCACTAAAGAAAACCCTATTCGTCAAATAAAAATTCACTATAACTCATGATTTGGCATGGGTGTGAATAATTTAGGGATTAACTGTGTATATGTGTATATTCTCTACATTGTATTAGCATTTCAGATTGACAGATAATTATATCATATATATATATATATATTTATGATATAATTATCTGTCAATCTGAAATGCTAATACAATATAAAGCACTAATATAATATCCTCACAAAATGAAATGGGATGGAATACTAATGCACTCCTCAAAGAGAAAATACTGTGCACACACCAATTTCATAGTGAAAAGACACTCAACCTGCACACGTCCGTGTCAGGTAAATTAGGTATTTTTTTATTTTGTTTTGTATACATATCCCGGTCATTTAACTAATTTAAGCTAAATGCAATAAAAAAAAAAAGATTTTGCTACACTTACAGAATTTTGAAAAGTGGATCTAAAGTTTACTTCTCTATGACTGATTGGCTAACCACGGTTTTCAGGTTCCTTGATTGGCTGGGAGGATTGTCGCTCGGGAAAATAGGGATTATGTATATAACCCAGGTTCTAATAAGGAGAGGAGTGAGACTCCTCTCTGTGGGAAACCCTCTGAGAGCGTGCATCATTCACTGAACACTTATACCACAGCGCCCTGTAATCAGCAAGGCTCGTGATACTTTAAGGGTCAAACGCACCCACGTGAGCTACTATAAATACAGTAGCAGACCCATCTCACTCCAGATTTGGATCCAGTCATTATTCAGCCATGGGGCAGACTTTGGAGAGGAGTCTCACTCCTCTCCTTATCAGAACCTGGGTTATTTACATATTCTATTACAGTCGATACCTTCAACTCCAAACGTCCATCCCAAATGGATAGTAACAATTTTGCTGCTTGGTTCGACTCTATTCTATTCGGCGGGCAGCCCGGTGGCTCAGTGGTTAGCACTGATTCCTCACAGCAAGAAGGTCCTGGGTTCACAATCCCGGCCGGTCCTTTCTGTGTGGAGTTTACATGTTCTCCCTGTGTTTGTATGGGTTTCCGCCGAATGCTCCAGTTTCCTCCCGCCACCATGAAAACATGTTTAGGGCTAATCCTCCCGTCAGTGCTCTGACCGAGGCACTGGCAAAAGCAAACTCGTTCTCAGTTGGACCTGGTTAAATAACGGTATAATATAATACTAAAGATATACGCTATGGCTGAAAGGTTTGGGGTCACTTAGAAATGTCCTTATTTTATAAACAATTTTATATATTGTTAATGTAGGAAATTACTATTATACCTGGAAACAGCTGATATCTTACAGCCAATGCCTGAAATTCACTTGTTCATAGAATTTAAAATCAACAAGCCAAATAGACATTGCACCAGCCAATTATTTGGGGTTATAAATATAGGTGAAAGATAATTAAACACAAGACAATTGCTCTTTAACTTTTATATATATATATATATATATATATAATAGCTTTCCTGAAAACTGCAATATGTACCACAACAGCTTGCATTTTTGTGTTTAATTAAATGTCAGAATGATTTTGTAAAAAAATATGAGCACATCGAAATAGGTGGAACGTAGTGCTTGCTATTAGGGTTGTCAAAACAACAAAACATTCCATATGAAACTATACCAGCAAAAGTATCACGATACCAAGTAGTATCACAATACCACTCATGAAGCAGATTTTAAACAAATGTATTAACATCTTAATGACATGTGCTTATGTTTACAGTTAAATAAACAATTTGTGGATGGAATAATCTGCATATCAATATTATTGACAGAATTCCCAACAAGCAATATGAGGTTAACTTTTGACAACTTTAATCAGACTTCAGAATAGTCCAAGTTTTCTCTCCCTTTCTCACACACTCATTAACTTAGTGTGTTTGTTTAGTTAACAGCCCCAACTAACAACAGTGACACCAAATTTAGAAATGACAACCAAATCTACAGAGAATTATTTTTTCCACTCACGGTTCCCTTATGCACATTCCTTTGCCCCTTGATTGGTAACATTAATGAGGTAACATTAATCCATGTGCCATTGCTTTCTATTTGGCTCATTTCCACCAAGAACAAGGTAACGGCTCGGGTCGGAGCGGAACGGTTATTTTTGCGATTCCACTGGCAAATGTTGTGTAGGGTACGGTAGGTAACCACCCCGTTCCGTCCTGATTTTCGCTACCCTTCTGTTGAGGTTCCTAGCACACAGACCCGGTCACAAAAGGTGGAGCTTGAAACACTACAAGTAGTTGATTGGTCAAAAAAATTCATCACTTTGTACGCCGTCTTTGTTTAGCCAACGAGGCATTCTCCTTGGCTGCATTAAGTAACATTTCCCAGACTCTCTTGTTTATTTTTGCGTTATTTTGCCTTGCTGACCAAATGCTATTATTAAACAAATCTTTTCTCTTTCTTGTAATCAGCATCCACATACCAAGAAGAAAGAACGCAAAACATTCAATATCCTCCATTGCGATTATGTTTTTTACTCTGTCGCGTTGACCATGATGTCACAATAGTTATGTGGCTATGAACCTCGCCTACATTTTAGGGTACCTGTTTGCGGTGGAAACGCAGTGTAACCGTTCCGATACATTGCGACCTGATCCGACCCGTTACCTAATGTTTAGTGGAAATGAGCCATTTGGCTATCTACAGTTCCTTGTATCTGCATCGCAATTGCTCAACCCATCCATCATCCAACTATTAAAGAACCCAGTGTTCAGGCAACAAAGCCTGGTAGCTGACGAGTTTAACTTTTGCATCTGCGTTTGCAACAACACAGCAGCACTGATACAAATGAGCTAACGTTGGTGATAGCAGGAAAGCAGGCAATATAGGACGGAAATGTCCAAGTAGCTAAGTTTAACTGACACTTTCAAAATAACGAACCTGTCTCAGCTTAAAACAATGCACCAACAGGTTAACATCAATAGATGGTTATTGCTGTTGTTTTTGCATGAAACAAAACCTCACTGGCTGCCCACCAATGTGGCTGGTAGATTGATAAATATACCAAAGCCAATATTCACCCGCATTTGGCGAGTTGGCAGGTGTTAATTTGAGGTCCTGTCATAGCTGAATGTCTGCATGGGCGTACAGTGGCCAATTTTCATCAACCATCTCTTCTGTGTTCCAATGGCACATTGTGTTAGCAAATCAAAGTTTACTGTTAACCCTTTAGCAAGTACTGACCCCACAGTTTGGACTTTTCGTAGCTGGTCCCTGGTTGGTACTGTCCCACCCATGGGGATTAGAACACAGCATTAGAACGCCTCTCTCTGATCTACGTAACTACCAGCAACGATTGAGCTGCCAAATAACTAGAATTACAGCAGAAAAATTATTTTATGCACTATATCGCAAATAACAACTTCACAACGTTGTACCCAATATAAGCACTATATTTAAATTTTGATGCGGACATTTTACATTCTTAGTAGTCCCAGGTCTTCTAAATACTGTAATCTAAAATCTGAATGTAAATCTAACATTAGCAAGACGTGCTACGTTTTTCTTAAATTTTTCTACAACTCAGGTGCAGCACTAGGTAATTCGATCCAAACAATAATTCACAAAATACTAGAGCCAGACCAGTAGGGGAATTTTTGGGCTGATGTTGTAGGATAAAAAAATTATTCTGATAGCGATATATCGGCCGAGATTCACTCAAAGGTTATCAAAAACTTGTGACAAAGATATGTAATGGAGGCAGGATTTTTTATAGTTTTACAATAAACTTTTATTATACAAAATTAAACTGTCATCAGTGAACTAAACAGTAATAGTGAATTAAGTATAGTTATTTTGGGATTTTTGTTTTCCCCTCCCCATGTCATGTGAACTATCAAGAGTTCTCACTACTGCAGGCATATTTTTATAGGTAAGGGCCTAAGCTAAAGCATATGGCTAAAGCATAAGTGTTGTGAAAATAATTAAATTGTATTTCATTGTGACCATATTATCAGCCACAACAACCAAAACAAATTTGTTACAGAGACTGGACAATGAAAACCTATCATCACGTACATTTTATGATTAACTAAATGTCCGGAAAAGTAATTATATGTGTCCAGTTGACAGTTGACAAGCATGAAAGTAGCTATGTGGTTAGCTAGCTAATGTAGCAAACTAAACTACTATGATAAGGTTGTTGTCACTGAGAGTAAAAGATCGGGACTTTGTTTATTTAATTTCTGGCGTTACATCTCATTAACTAAGTAACAACGTAGCGTAGCTCACGTTTGCGTTATGGTGCTTAAGACATTTGCATATATCCCAGCAAGCTCTTTGATGTAATATTAATAATAATAAAAATTATTTGGATTGTACTTCATGTAGCAAAGAACGATCTCAAAACTACACAATGCTTGTTAAACGTACGTATTCAAGGATTTAAGGCACATGAAACTTTTTATTTTTATTTTGCAACCTTGACTCTGAACACCATACTCATTTATCAGAAACCCTTCAATTGCCAAAATTTAGATGAGCAAGCCTGCATTGTCTATTATGTGCCTCAGTCTAGGTAGATGCGGGTAACACATGAAAAACTGTGTGCCCCGCATGGACAACGCATGGACAATATGTTAGCGCAAATCGGTAGACATAAATAACTATACTGATATACAGTATCGCATAATGCTCATATTGGTTGATAATATTGGCCCACCGATATATCGGTCGAGCTCTACAAAATACCATATAAAAAGTAACGAATGCTAGAAATTTGTGTTAGAACCTATGAAGTTGTAAAAATCTACGAGATTATCCTATAGCATTACGCACCTCACCATGTTTATTATTCTCTGCCTTGCTCAATCACGTGATCCCACTCTCCTAATTTGTCGGGGGGCTGAGAAGACGGTTTATGGGACAGTTTTTCTATTGTTGTGCATGTGTTCTTTGACGGTCTCAGTGTGAACAGTGAGGCCAAACCTTTTGTAGAGCCTCTCCAGCTGCCTTCGTGGAGCAGAGTGCAGGACAGAAGAATGGGACTGGCCGGGTTTTAAGTGGGACAAGGGAATCAAGACTGGCGGTAAGGGCTACATTATAGAGAGACACAAGGTTGTCAATAGAGGGCATAGGAGTAGTTTGGGCAAGGTGGGAAAAGATCATGTTCCCAAGGCCTGGTGTACTGACACTTTTTGTGTCTGGAACATGATGATACGTTGCAGCTGCTGGACTCAACATAATTATTTAAATTTCTAATATGAGTGTGGATGGTGACATAGAGCAGAAAGATATGAGCAGCTTGGATAGTTCAGACAGGAAGCTGGGAGAGGCTTTGGGGGAGGGGGGCGCTATACAAGAACAATGTGTAGTGATGTTGACCGGGTTAACTTAATTTCAACACATTCATATGTTCTTTAAACCTCAGTGTCCATTATTACTTACTTAATCCATGATAATATTTAGCAATTTATTGGCTGTGAGATAAATCCACCAATGTCCCTACTGATCGTTGAGGTTCAAATGGGAACAT
The DNA here is from genome assembly GCA_036023535.2 of Galaxias brevipinnis. Lineage (NCBI taxonomy): Eukaryota > Metazoa > Chordata > Actinopteri > Galaxiiformes > Galaxiidae > Galaxias > Galaxias brevipinnis. The sequence continues at coordinate 17,023 of JAVQIZ010087585.1, forward strand.
CCAAAAGCAAGACTTACAGATGATACATTTCAAAATGCTGTAGTATCCATTGCCTGGGATGGGCATGGTTATTCTAAATGATGTGGGTATTCGAGTATAGTAATTTAAATATTATTCATTAGCTATTTTAATTACATACTGTTTATTATGTGTACAGTCCACCAATGCCATTGAAATATGTCAAAAGTAGAAAGAAAAAGCACAATTGCAATGCATCAGATACATTTTCCCTGCTTTCCACAGTTTAAACTTGCAGGCAGCGCGCCAACTGAAGGCATGAGAGCGCTCTATGCTAGTGCTCTGGATCACCGATACAAACACATGCCGAGCACCGACTCCGCTCAGAGATCAGAGAAAATCTGGCCAAATGTGTCAGTTAGAAATGTTCAGAAATTGGAAAAGGAATTTTTTTTAGCGAAGGCCAGATCAAGGAAGCCCTTCAGGCTACATTGCAAGTGCGCTTTGACAAGTGCGCACTGACTAGTCACTGCCAATTCAACTGGAGTCAGTGTGTGTCCTGTATGTGAGCAAGTGTGTTGCAATATGTTGGGTGAGCAGTTGTTGGTATGTGACACTGTGCCTTTGTCTTGAGACGAAACCACTTTCTTGCCGTGCACGTGTCGTTGTGCATGAGTCTCCCGTGTGTTTGTTAAAGTCCACCTCCAGTCATTTTATAAAACATTTAAAATATTCTGCTTAAACGTATAAATCATCTTTTATGTTTCTTCTGCAAGATACGTTCCAACTTTGTTAAAATTAAGTTGTTTTTATCTCCTTCTGCTTCATAAAAAATAGCTGAATCTGAGTTGCCCCACCCTCCTCTATTCGAATACCTGCTCAGACCCCGCCCCCCTCCTCTGCCACCAAGCATACTTGCTCCCGAGTCACCCCGCCCATGAACGGTGAGCGGGTAAAAATGGTCACAAATCTGGCTTGTCTGAACTCACCTGTTTGAGACGGTCCTTGGTGCACTGCAGTTTCGAAGCAGAAATGCTCAGCCATGGTGTTGGCTGCTTATTTTGCTCCTGATATGTGAAAAACACCACTAGGACATGTTAACAGCGTTAAAAACATGATTTTCACTGGAGGGGGTTTTTAACACTCGAACCGCCAGGATTCGCTTTATACCTAAAAGTGCCAGCATGGCCACTGCATTTCTAGTAATTACTCTGTCATTGCATTAAGGCATTGTGTTCACAAATCAATTAATCTCAAGTTATACAATGAGTTGTTTAATCGTCACCTGTGTTTTTGTCTTCTAGTTTAATAATTTAAGTTTTAGAACACTAATTGTTTTGCAGTTAAAATCAGTCTAAAAGGACACAAAAAATGTGGTGCCTATTAGAAGAAAGTATTTGTATGCCAGGGTGGTGTAATTTTATTATAAAACAACATTCATCACATAATTAGATAACCCATGTTATTTAAATGACCGAAGTGTATCAAATGGACAATAATAAAGCCGTAATCAACAATAAACAACCACCCTGGGTGAGTGTAATGTCACAACAAAATTGACAGGACAAAGTCATGTGCACAATGTCACCAATATTATGTTTAAAAACAAATTATAAACCTAATAGATTATACATTTAGGACATTTTAACAATATGTGTTCCTTAGTCCACCAATGGGTAAAATGTATCCGTGCGCTGAAAATATAAATTTTAAGATAAATGTCGGTTATAGGTATAAATGCTCATGTTTTTATTTCAAAATACACAAGATCGGATGTTATAATGTCTATTATGCCATACTCCAAGATGAGGATTACAAAAGCCAATATTTTAGAATGGACTGGGGTTGAGAGCAGATATGTCTAAGGTTTTCAAATGGGCACCCTCCATCCCGGATGTTTAGTTAATTTGAGCCCATGACATCTCCAGAAGTGTGGGTATATCATACACTGTCAATGGCAACATGAGCCAGGGAAGAAGTCCAAACTGTAGGCACCATATCATTAGCTTTCCTGTCAACCCTGACTTCTCAATGCTCTCGAAGCCTCAGTTCAATAATGTTCTTACTTCCTCTGTTGCTTTAAGGGTAGCATTATACCATTATCCAAGACTTTTGACAGGCTTTTCGATGACAGCCGGAGTGGGATCCTCATCTATGATGAATATTTTGTTGCACAGTTTTCCCTTGACAACTGATATGCCTTTGGATTTGCTTGGTTTTATTTTCATTCTAGGCCATTTGAAGGTTATCGTTAAGTATATATTTAGCCTGCAGTAATATCCTTCAAAACGCACATTGAAAGAGCAAATATTTGGATACATTCTGGAATGAATCGTCTAAGTTCAAAGCGAGGATTGTTGACCACATGCACAGGATACCGTTTTGTAATTACCAAAAAATTACAAATCAGAACATTGCTATCACACTTCTTCTATTTTTACTATCGTAAAAGAGGTTTGGTCTGGTACAGTGGACAATAGGAAACTCACAATACATATATAACTGTCTGGAAAATTCTGTAAAAAACAACAGCAGGCTCTTGGCGGACTAGTTCGATGTTTCCATCAATTTCAGTGTAAAAACTCATCTCACCTGAGCATATCACTAGAACCACTTTGATTTCATTTAGTTTTAAAACATTTCTTCATTCTTAAGTAAAAAAAAAATATATATATATATATACAAGTTCATGTAATGCTCACCGTGAATGTGTATTACCAGCATTTGCGGAGCTGCAAACAGACATCCAGGAGCTGACCAATGATATGGATGGAGTGAAGATTCCCTTCCTGGAGTACAGGAACTACACTATGAGGGTCATGTTTCCAGGCATAGAGGAACATCCTGTCCTCAAGGAAATAGATGTAAGTTGTTGGGGCATGAAGCCCACCAAACTTCTCGTTTTACTGTAGTAGATGTTTAAGACGTGTTACATATGTAATACTTGTACTGCAGTACTTGTTACGGTAGGTGAATTCTGTTTTCATAAGGTGTCCATTTTAGGACACGTGTCAGTCACAGTCGTACTTTGTATCGATCTCATCAAAACTTGTGGTCATTGTCGCTAAAACTTGCTTTCAAAGGCAGTTTAACAAAAAATTGGATTCATACATCAGGATTTGTTTTCAAAGTCAGTATAACTCAAATTTGGTTTTGATCTCACCACAAGATGGTGTCATTCTCAGATGGCTGTCAGTCTCGTCACGACTTGTTTTCAAAGCCAGTCTAAGCAGACCTTTTTCACAATGTCACCTGATCTTGGATTGTTTCTCACCAAGACTTGGCCTGACTAGTTGAGGAGCACCGCTATTGCATTATTGGTCTTGCTAGTGGCTAAAGGTTATAGCCGTTAGCTCCCCCACATTGCTGGCTAATATAGGCTAACGTTAACATAAAAAAAAAACTATTTAATAATTTAATTGCTCGGATCGAAGCATAACTACTGTTCCAAACAAACCTTTATACAAACGATTGTCATGCACTAGCTTATGTCATTCTAATACCCAGCCAACATTTGTGCGTGGGGCCCATATGGGTAGTAAATGGGCTGAAAAGTGGGCCCTGTATGGGTTTGTCCGCGGGTTCCATAATTGCCCCATGTCAATTGCCCACATGGGTTGCACGCACAATTACACTGGGTTTTAGGTGGGTCCCAACTGGGCAACATAAGCAAGCTCCATCATGGTGTCAGCAGTCATTTCCATGTGGGTACTACATGGGTATTACATGGGCTGTATTATTGGATGTAGATGGGTTTGTCCATCGGTTCCATGTCGGCCCCATGCCAATTGCCCACGTGGGTTTAGTGATAGATTACACTGGGTTTTAGGTGGGCCCCAACTGGGCACCATAAGCAAGCCCCATCTTGGTGCCAGCTGTCATTTCCATGTGAGTACTACATGGGTATTACATCGGCTACATTATTGGATGTAGATGGGTTTGTCCATGGGTTCCATGTCGGCCCCATGCCAATTTCCCACGTGGGTATAGTGATGGATTACACTGGGTTTTTGGTGGGCCCAAAGTGGGCAACACATGTAAGCCTACCTTGGTCCCATCAAGCTACATGGCAACTTCACACGCTGAAATCTGGGTTGCAAGTGGGTTTGTCCGCGGGTTCCATAATGGGCCCATATCAATTGCCCACATGGATTTCAAGCAGAATTACACTGGGTATTAAGGCAGGCTCAACTGGGCAACATGCATAAGACCCACCTGGGCCCGCATTTTTATGCTCAAGAACGTTTTTCAATGGCTCCATGCAGATTGCACACACAGGTTTCACACTGGACCTAGATAAACATGTTTACAGTAAGGGTATAATTAAAGCCCCAACTGCTGCTAAATCTATTATTGTAAATACTAATGCAAAATAGATATTGCACAATAGGTAAAACAATTATTCACAAGTTATCATTCCAACCAAGCAGGACTTGAAAAGTAAATCATGTGAATGTATTATACACTCCGTATTGT
>JAVQIZ010087594.1:0-10528 GCA_036023535.2 Galaxias brevipinnis
CGTAACAAGGAGACATAGACTTTGCATAACTTTGTAGAACATTTACAAGTCTGATAATAGAAACACATGGATTTAGTCAAAGCTCTATAAATTCCATGTGGTCACCTATCTTTGCCTGCCCCCAAACCTGTGTCAAGGGACACACCCCCTATGACCGTTTGATAAATGCAGACTCAACAGAACAGAACTTTGCGATTAACCTTGGGGAGGGAAAGATCATCCTTGTCGAGATCAGAAATGATTGCGCAACTTAATCAACCAAGCGATCTGCTTCATAAGGTGCGTTCCATCAAGAACTTTGGAATACCTGCTAATAAGGACCACACAATCTTTTCTCATTGAACCATCAACGGACTTTGAATTCCCCGCTGCAGTGCAGCAAACCACTCGTCAGAGTAACTTCCGTTGCATTCGGTGCTTAGCTTATAGCAATTAGCTTCCTCATACTGCTTTATTTAGAGATCCATACCCACGTTTCATACCTGACTTGCTATAGCATTCGTAGATCACTATCATTTATTCAGTGTATATCTGTACCTATTTGCCTAGAATTAGAAATAAATAGTTGTTTGTTTAAACTCCTGTTTCCTTTTGCATATGATTAATCCATTCACACAACTAGAATTTACTACTTCAGAATTGAGACTGAAACGTTTAACTTTCATATTTGCGTTAACATTGAACTAATATTATTTAAATTATTAATTAAAATAAAGCTAATACAAAGATAAGACCTAGTTTCCCATCGAGCCATGCAATAAGCTAAAGTCCTTGGGTGGTGCCCCCTTAATTATTTGATATTACTCTTTTAAACAAATTGGTCTATTATAATATACATTTTTGAATTAATTAATAATCTATAAATATTGATAACGCGTTTATTAAATACCTTTACACATATTAAAAGTAGTAAGACCCAGTTCCCCTAAAATTGCAAATTCACTCACTGAAAGGAATGGGCTGACTTTTTGTAAACAAATTCCTTTATTTGATAAGCTGGACTGACACTACTATGAATACACTATTTGAAGGTCTGAACAACAATATCGATTCTCCACAATACTATTAGCAAATATAACTGAAGCCAGTTGCAATTATTTAGTGGTTTTCACCTCCCAATCACTGTCATAGGAGTGAACAGTACACAAATGCCCTGATTAAACACGATATAAAAATAGTGCTGCATGTATATTAGTCAAGACAATATATCATATTTATCCAAGTCATCCTTGCAAAAGTGCAACATTTTCCAACATGTTTTTAAAGAAATCTGAGACAATGTTTATGAGAAAGTTGTATCAATTGTAATAAAGTATTAAAAATGCTAGATAAGGGCTGGATAACCCTGACGCAAACTGCATGATTGGCGGATAGGAGCACTATTACATTAAGCATAAATCAGTAAAACAGTGTTTGATTGGAAAAGTGTTTGTTAGTGTTTGTTGCTTTTATTCCGATTCGGTTAGAAACTATGCACTCAGCGCTGCGCCTTCCATAAAATCTACTTAAGTCACATTTTTAATCTCGTACCCAACAGTATATCACAATACTCTATTTCACTAGGAATCAATGTCAGACTGGGGAGAGGAGGGATCAGGGGATATCTCCAGACAGTCCTCGGTGAACTCAGGCGAGGGTGTGTCCACTGGCGAATCACCGCTCGGAGACAGGGTTTGCTCTGGTGACTTGCTGGGGTCCAGATAGTCTGTCTTGTGTTTTCGAATCTCCTGAGGGGTCTTCAGGAACCTAACCAGATAAGGAAAGGGGCGTGACAGTTAGGGTACAGCTTGTGTTGGTTCACATGAGTTTGACTGAAGGAGACAAAGAAGACTATACCTGAAGAGCAGTTTCTGTCCCGGCTCCTTGCGGATGATGTTGAGTTTGTAGTAATGCCTCAGGGCACGAGACATCTTCTCATAAGTCATGTTTGCTCGGTTCTGTAAGGCACATGACACACAATGAATGTATCATCCCCCCCCGCCCAGGCATTGTCAGTGAGGCCGCTCTTCTCACCTTGTGGGTCCCCCACAGTCGTGCTAGACCATTGGGATCGACAATCCTGAACACTAGCCTATCCTGGTCCTCCCACCGGATAAACGCTTGGTACCGCCGGTCCGACAGCAACTGGTAAACGTAGTCCCACAACAACTTGCAGTCTAAGAGTTATATGCAAATAGGTATAGAGTTATCATCCACAGAAATATAATAATTGTATAATATATTTTGAAAAATACTATACATTTTAATAATATAATTGTAGTAATCATTTGGATTGGCAAAAATATTAAATTCAGTTCTGCTAAATATGGTTAGATCTGTATTTGTGGGTGTGTGTGTGTGTGTCATATACCTGTTATCCTGCCATTGGCTTCGCAAGGTGGCGTTGGACTTTTCTGAACGCTGTCTCGGCTGGAGAGGTTGAGAGGCTCCTCTGTGTCACTGGCAACTGTGGAGGGACGCAAAACAGAAGCCGACGTGGACACGTCTGGCAACAAGGGACAGAGAATGATAAGTGCGAACGGAAATACAGATCTACAAACCCTTTAGAATAGGTGCATCGGAAAAGCATAGGTGCATCTCGTGTACCAAACGGTCGTTATACTGTACCAGTGTGTGTGCTGAGGGCAGATTGTGTGTATAGCGGTGAGGGGTGATTCCCTAGGGATGTTGTGAGTTCTGGTTTGATTGACACATACATTGCAGGGCCTTCAGAAATGCCACTACCGGTGGTGCTAACAACTGAGAGAGAGAGTGCGAGAGAGAGAGAGAGTGCGAGAGAGAGAGAGAGAGAGAGAGAGAGAGGGAGAGGGAGGAAGTCACAGGATTAGGGAAGGAAACAAAGGGAATGAGGGATGACAATTGAGACAGAAAGTGAAAGTAAAACTAACACCTTTAATAAATGGACAAGAACCTCACGGCTGTTTTCAACATTAAAACGAATCCATATTTTTTAGCAGTGCAGGGAATAAGACCAAACCATGGCCACTGCTCCTTGAAAGGTGTTGTTGTCTGATCTGGTTCGAGATTAACGTGTCACTATTATTCTGGGGAAACTCCTCCCTACTGGCACACATCCCACCGCCTTCAACGGAAAGCACCTACAGTGTTTTGTTAGTGTATTTGTGTTTCAAACGTCCTAACACTTGCATGAACATGTGCGCACCAGGAAGTTAAACAACAAAGTCAATAAGGAAACTACGTGGATAAAATAAAAGAAAAAACTGAAATCTATTGGTTTACACATGTTTCATTCCAGGAACACATGGGTGCCCAAATTTGTTCCCATAAACTTAACACACACAGAAAACAATATTATCAAGTGCACTATGAACACTTTCATTGAAATGCGTCTTGCATACCGGCGGTTCTGTTGGCCGAAGGGAAGTGCGTCCCATTACTGGGTGTCTGCTGGGTGAAGGGGGGAGGCATGTGACTGACAGGGGTCTGAATCGGATGCACAAGGTTTTGGGGGCATGCCACTGCCTTCCTCGGCTGCTTTACACACTGTAGGAGCTCATACAGTACATCACCTGCGCACAAAATGGCAAACGAGTTACAATGATGCACCATTATCCGGATGTAAGAACGGCCATGATAAAAAAAAAAAACGATAGCCGCACCCGAGCTTGGGCAGCGTCGTCTGAAGTCCTCCTTGGTGAGCAGGCAAAGGGCTCGACCATTCATTTCAAAGCGTCCACTCTCAGGCCGACGCAGGGAGTACTCCCTTTGAGCCCAGTGTAGCCAGTGAGTGACATCCTCCTTATCCCACAATGAGGGGTTTATACCTAGTTCACACACACACACACACACACACACACACACACACATTTTAAGGACTCCATATTCATGATATTGTAATATGCATATGTGTTTGTGTTACATACGTAGTCGTCCTGGCAGATGCCAAAGGTCATCCTGGCCAGCGAGACAGACAGAAGAGGGTGGACGGTGGGATGGCAGGGGCCCATCTGGTCTGCCTGTCATAACTGCATCCGTAGGCATTGGGCTGGTTCCCCTGTCCACCTGCTATACAAACAAATGTTGGCAACACAATATTCACTTGGAAATAAATTAAATTGTGCTACAGTCTTAGCTGTGTCAGGCAAACTAGGCCTACATCTAGCCTGGGTAACTTATTAGTTTGCCTAACTAAAATGGTTTCTAAAATAAGTTGCCACTAGTAATTGCAAATACAGACAAAAAATGCTGGCAGAAATGTATTGATAATGTTTTTTTCTGTTCCATCCACTATTGTTGCAGTATCAAATAGGTATAGATACATAGGGAAAGGTTATTAAAGAAATCTTCCGATTTGAACAAAGTTTATAATGCCAAAAAACTCTAAAATGTATAGGTACTATACTTTTTAGGTTGGACTGTTTTTAGTTTTCAAGAAGCCCATGGATGGACAGTTTATCATAAAGAAAAGACAAGTATTTCTGAATCGTCAGCATGTGATGACAACATTTGAATTGAGCTAATAATTCTAGTTAAAAAAATAAGTATACATACTTATTTTTTCATTCTTCTGATTTGTCACAAAGACCGTGGAATGTAAAAGTGAAAGTTCCCACCCGTCCGTTTCGTAAATAACCTAATATAGCCTGTAGGCTAAGTAGCCTAGTTATTTTATGTGAACATTGGAAACAACGAGGTCCTGTACAAATACACGTTTAATTATTTTCGACGGGTTTGTATGATTTTGTTGTAGGCTACTCCATTGAAATTATAGCCTAACGCTCTTTCCTCAAAATTTCGCGTGGCGCGCAGGTTATGGAATAAGAACTTACCTTGATCAAAGGTGAGAAGGGAACGTTCTCCATGCTCTCATAATCGTTGCATCAAGACAAATAGCTACTCGTTAATATGTGTATAGCAACTTCTGTCACATGCATACATTTAAAAGTTTGTCCTGTGTATTATACACCTTGACATATTGCAGGGCACACGGGAAACCATCAGGCTCTATTTATTATTATCCTTCCGGGAAGTGAAAACGAAAGGAACAGAAGGGAGTGTATGATTGTAACCCATGATGAAAAAAAAGAAAAAGATGATGGAAGATAGAAAAGAAGTTGCGGCGCCTATGTCCTAACCAAAATTGTCCTACTACTATCATGACGAATGCCGAAGGTTTTAATTTTTTGTGTTTGGTTGTCTGTGTGTGTGTGTGTGTGTGTGTGTGTGTGTGTGAGAGAGAGAGAGAGAGAGAGAAAAAGAGAGAGAGAGAGAGAGGGGGGGGGTATTGCACGCGATATACAAATGAATGTTGACAAACCCTAATTTGTTTTCTCTATATACACAAGCCTATAATAACCTACACAAATAAAAGACTAGATAGTCAGGTTGTCCACATAAACTTATCATATTTTGTGGTGTGGTGGTGGCGACTGTGTTGTGAAAATGCTTGTCAGCGAAATTATGTTGGAAGTTTGTTAGTGTCGATATTTATTTATATATATTTTTTTCCCGAAATGAACTACAAAACCTACAATGCACTTCACTAAAAGGAGCGTCACTTATTGATGACGTAAAATAAAAGAGGGAGAATCCAAATTGTTTGCGTTGAATTTTAGCCAGCTGTTTTTCTGCTGTAAAGGCACTCTTATTTGAGTTGGTTTATCGCAGACGACAAATTGCATTCTGATTGCATTAACCTGGTGAGTTACAAGATTGTTAGATAATTTGCTTGTTAAACTTAGCTACGAGTGTATTTTTCCATATGTTTTGTTATACAGATAGCTAGATGTTAGCTCAGCTAGTTTTGACAAGATGGCAAGTGGCATTTCTTACTGTTGGATCAAGTGGGCAGATTATAATCCCTGCCAAACCCCTGGGCCCTGTCCACTCAGTAAAGCAGAAAAAAACGCCCCATATACTATTACAGTTGTTGTATAAAACGATTATTTGTTGCCGATTGCTGCAGTTTTTCTTGTGAAGTGTGGTTCTCATGTGCCAACATTACGATATTACACTACAGAGAATGCAGAGGACATCACGTTTGAAGCGAGAGCTGCAGTTGCTGAGCACGGAGCCACCACCGGGTATAACATGTTGGCAGAACGATGGGCAGATGGACGATTTACGGGCACGTATGTATGGTAGCTGTAGCCTATTGTCGTTCCCAAAAATACTGACACCCTCACTTTTTAAATTTTATTTTATTTTATTTTACTGTATTTTATTTATGAAGTCAAGATGATTTAAGGTTTATAGTTCAGAACCTTTGTTTTTGATTCAGCTTTGTTGTACACAAAATGAGATGGTGGGTAAAACTGTTATTTTTGCCTATTCTATTATTAAGACAAAGCTTGGCAATGTTTTTAGTGTGTATTTCCGTATATTTACGGCATGCTTCACTGCTTACCAAGCCTATGGCTCTCCTTGATTTGCAGAGATAGTTGGTGGCGTAGGCACACCATTTGAGGGAGGACTTTTTTCACTGGAAGTCAAAGTCCCAGAGAGGTGTGTGTCAAAATCAGATTAAAGACGTGTTTTGGTGTTCCTACCTACTCTTCAATGAAAGTTTCCATGTCAACACATTGACCCTCTCCTCCTCTAGATACCCATTTGAGCCCCCCCAAATGCGTTTTTTGACTCCGATATACCACCCCAACATTGACAACGCTGGACGTATTTGCCATGACGCTCTTAAGTTACCACCAAAGGTATTAAACTAGATTTGCAAATCAAATCTTTTTCTTGAGCTCGCTCTATTGTGTTGAGTGGAAGAGACAACATCTGAAGCACGTTAGCCCGACACCAATTTTCTGTATCAAAAGGCTGTCTCTCGTTCAGGGTGCCTGGAAGCCTTCCCTCAACATTCCCACTGTGCTCACCTCAATTCAGCTACTGATGGCTGAACCCAACCCGGATGACCCGCTCATGGCTGATATAGTGAGTCGTACATACACTCTCATTAGGCTGCTGCACATTTTCTCTTTTAAAGGCAAATGGACACACTTAATAAGTTCATCTCACTTGGTTCACACTTGTATTTGTATTTCTGTAGTCGGCAGAGTTCAAGCACAACAAACAGGTGTACCTTGAGAAAGCCAGAAAGTGGACCGAGAAACATGCCATTCAGAAGAATTTGGTGAGCGCCAAGATGCTTGTTAGAATTAGCTGTATAGTGGGCAATGTTGTGCAGCGTTATATCTTTCCACCATAAGGTGGTACTCTAACCCTGTTGCTACATAGCATCCCTCTTTACTATTTGATGGAACTCATGAAAAAAAGCACTGCTTAATGCAAGCGTGCTTTCAGTTGCAATGTGGTTGAACTGATTTTGTGTGTCCAAAGGGAATGGAGGAGAAGGAGAACGTCTTTGAGCAGGCCGTGCCATCCCGGAAAAGAGAGTCACTGGATCGCCTGGACAAGGGAGAAGAGCAAACGCAGGAACCTAAGAAAGCCTGTATTTAGCTTTCATGTGCTCCACAGACTTTCTTTAATGTACTTCAAGATCAACTATTGATTGTGTTGTCGATAGTTTTAGTTTACTGTCGTTGTTTTTGTTATCGTGTATTTATGTTTTTGTGCATGCTTTGTGCTTTGGATATATGTACATGTTTGTAGAAACTTACTTTATGTGATGGTTCTCTTTGTAGAAATATTATGTACATTTTAATTAATATAGTCTTTTTTTAGTTTTTTGTTGTGTGGGGCAAGAAACACAATTTAATAAATGTGCATATATGAAGCTATTTGTTTTATTAAAATCAATTGTTTCAGTTATATATAAAGTATTTACATCCAAAATAGATAGTTCTTTACAAACTATGTAATCTATTTACTTATTATATAAAATAACATTTACTGCATACAATATAAAAAGGGGGACAAACATCACAGGTCTACAGTCAAACAATAGCATGCTAGTTCAGAGGTAGTTACATTGTATGTACATTAGCTAGTCATGGGAAGACGTCTAATCCCATTCAGTCACCATTATGATAGTTTTTCTTCCGGTTATGAAGAATCATGTAGTCTTCTATGAAAATAGCTTGTTAAATATTTGTATTGTGCTCTATATAACTTTTTTTGACTAGCCAGTAAGTCATACTCGTACATAATGTTTTACGCAATTAGGTACATTTCTAAAGTAAGAATGACTTATCGATAGTTACAAGCACCTTTGTCTAAATCTAGTAGTACTTTGATACCCCTGGTGTGTCCCATATCCCTCGGTGAGATTTACAGCACCATACTTAAAGGTTTTTGCTATCAGGCCTTACTTATGAAGGAAAATAACGGCGTATTTTACATTGCAACAACATGTAATTGTAAAAACATTGCATTTCAACATACACTTTTAAATGCTACTGGTTCCCCCTATGTCCCAGGTTTAGTCCACTGATTTGTCTAAGTCATCTAGATCCTGCAAATGATGTATGTTTTCTATTTATCACAGAACCCTACAATAGATATATTACCTGGATATCAATCTAAAAGCAAACAGTTCAATATTTGATCAAGTCTCTTTCTGGCCGATTGTTCAGCGCACTTTGGGTTTCAGACCTACTCTGCTTCTGCTAAAGGCTCTTAGTGCCTAACCTCTGCAGTCTTTCTATGGAAGGGTCAGGGACTGACGCCAAGGCACGATCTTTGCTGCTGGTGTAAAGTGAAAGTCCAGGTCCATAGCGACCCTACTAGCGGTCTACCAGTGTGTCAGTAAGCTGCAGCTTCAGGGATGACAGGTGAGGGAGGGGAGGAATGGATTGTGGTAGAGTGGACAGGGCTTGACGCCCCTGTCCTGCTCAAAGCTCTTCAGGCACTCGTTCCCGTCCGGGCTCCCTCCCTCTCTCTCTCTGGTGCTGGGGGAAGGGGTCTGACAGAGGATGAGTGGAACCGAGGAGGAGGAGGACGAGGCGGAGCAGCGGGAGAACCGGATCGGATCCAGCCGAGGTTGAAGGGCGGAGCCGCCGGCGTAGAGGGCGTCCACCTCAGCGACGGACACATGTGTGGACGAATCCGAGCAGGAGCTCTTCTCCGTGTCCACGGACACCAGCGAGTCCAGTGTGCGGTCGCGGCGCAGCTGCGGTCGGGCCTTGGGGCGGGGCCAGAAGAGGAGCTGGGTGTGGTCTCGCGTGAAGAGGAGGAAGAGGATGGGGTTGAGGCACGCCGGGAGGGGCTGGAGCAGGAGGAGGACGGACTTGAGCACCTCCTCCCCCAGGGAGAGCAGGCCCAGCAGGGAGCAGAGTGACAGGAAGGCCACGGGCACGTAGAGGAGGCCATTGGTGAAGATGAGCCAGGCCACGTGCTTGATCATGGCGCAGTCCCACAGGCCCTCGCACTCGCCCCTCAGCAGCTCCCAGTACAGGCGGATGTAGGAGCCGGTGACTATCAGCAGGCACAGCGTGTTCATCATGATCAGCGCCAGAGGGAAGCCCAGCGCCGAGGGGGCCCGGGAGGAGGCGGGAGGCAGGGGAGAGGGCAGGCAAAAGGGCGACGAGCCGTACTCCCCAACGCCCACCAAGGGCAGGGAGGCCAGGGCGAGGGAGAGGGTGAGGCAGAAGAGTGCGCATGTGCGCACGCTCCCGAGCGACGGGGACTTGCCGTAGGCGCGGGCGCACGCCACGCTCACGCCGCACTGCACGGCAGCCAGCGTCAGCAGCAGCACGCTGGCCTCGGAGGCGAACACCCACACCCAGCCCGTGGCCTGGCAGCCGGGGCCGCCCTCCCAGCGGGCGCCGTGGCGGCTGAAGTCGCCCAGCGTGAGAGCGTCAACCAGCGCCAGCGTGCACGTGCACACGCCCGTCAGTAGGTTGGAGGCGCCCATGCAGGCCACGGTGAAGCGGAGCGGCGAGAGGTAGCCGCCGGAGCTCAGCAGGGAGAGGAGCAGCAGAGAGTTCCCCAGCAGGGACACCAGCGAGATGAACCACAGGCCCACGCGCACCAGCCAGCTGCCCAGCAGGGAGTCGCAGGGGCGGAAGGGACCTGCAGCGCCAACACAGGAGGAGAGCGGACGGCGTTACATTTCAAATGTCCTCGGAGCGAGTCGCGCTGCGGGGCCTTTTTTCTAAGGCTATTTACTGACTGTTTTCCAAGCTGCACTCAGATTTAGCCCACTGTACCTGGGACAGGTGTACACTGGACACTGGTCTGCAGTTTGGATTCCTCGACCTCCAGTTGGAAATCTTCCAGGTCTGGGTCATCTGGTGCACAGGGAGAAAGTCAGGGTCAGAGGTGAGAAAGCTGTACTGTACTGTCACATTAAGTTGTTTAGTGGTGAAACCGGGGTATTTCACAACTGGGTCTATCTTGCTAAATAGATTTGAATCTCCATGGCACTCTCTGCTTAAATAAAGGTGTGAGAGTGAGTTTTCTTACAGTGTGAATCTCCATGGATGGGGTACAGAGCCACTGTCCTCTTATGTAAGTCGTCGTCTGCATTGCTCTGCTCGGTGTCCCACTGGCTCACTGACTTGTAGCTGTCACACGATCCGTACACACAGCACTGGTAGGCATAGGGCATCTCCACCACCCTGGAACGCAGAGAGAAAGAGATAAAGAGATGGGGGGGGGGGGG
>JAVQIZ010087603.1:0-18507 GCA_036023535.2 Galaxias brevipinnis
TAAATTGTATGTAGGTGTGAGTGTGAGTTGCTTGTCCCTATGTGTCGGCCATGTAATAGACTGGCGACCTGTCCAGGGTGTACCCCGCCTCTCGCCCTGTGTCGGTTGGGATAGGCTCCAGCCCCCCCCGCCGCAACCCTGCAAAGGATAAGCGGTATAGCTAATGGATGAATGAATTTGTTTGCATGACTAAGTGTTTTTGGTTGTATAGTTCTCATTGTATAGCAGCAACTAATTTTACTGTATTGTCCAGTTGAAAAGGTGTTTATTAAATGGTTAATTGTCAACAGTCAAAACAAGTAAAAAAAAATTCAAAAGTTAAAGTTTTTTTCAATATTCAAATGGAGACCTAATTTCAAGACTTTCATTTCTAGCCCATTTTTGAACGTCCACTGAACGTTGGTGTAGCTGTTGTTTTTACGTCTTTTCAACCTCTTTTCAACCCAAAAAATCTCATTTGGCACTGTCTTTACCTGACAAGTTTGCAAAATATAACATAAGAGGGCAAAAAATCGCCAAGGGGGTCGTTAAAGACTTTTGAATGTTAACCCTATAACATTTTGTCTTTTTTAAATTCCCTTTTCAGTTTTAAAAGGGACAGTTAAACGTTTTTGGAAATAAGATGTGTAACTACATAGATGATCGATATCAAGCTTATGTTTGTGCGTCCAACAATAGGTTGTTTAGGTAGGTAGGTGAAAGGAATGTTGGTTCAGCCTGATAAAGGATAGAGTGAAGCTTTCCCTCAAAAACACATAACGGTACAGATTCATTTTGTAGAATGATTGGCAACCCGCAAGATTTCGTAAATTAGCTTATGAGCTTCAGTATCACGTGCCTGAAACTTGATTGCAGTCATTTCAGAAGACAATTTCAACTGTCTGCCCTCTGGATTTTACTTGAGTAAATATTTTAGTACTTGAGTCATTTTTAACTTAACTAACTTATACTTGTCCTCGAGTAAGATTTATCAGTACTCTTTCCACTTCTGAAACATGTGAATCGGATTTGAATTTTTTTTAAAATGGGTAGTGGTTTTTTTGCACTTACTTATGTTCAAGTACATAATTGTTCTGCAGACTAAAGTGATTTGAGTGTCTAGTTACAGCAGGTCACTCACCACTATGTCACCACTGCGTATGAACTGGATGCGGGGCTGGAACAGCACAATGTCCAGGATATATATGAAGTCACATAAATAGTCAACTAGCAGCCACAGGTGGATGTTCTCTGGTGTCTGATAGGGAAAAGCGGATCGCAACGGGATAAGCCATACGTTCCAGTTCCATGCCAGGGTCACCAAGAAGAGCCAAAGCACGTACACCAGGTCTGGACAAATACAAAGAGATAAAAAGACTTAGAGCCACAGCTCAACCACAGTTATGATTAAGTCAAAATATTAGAAAGCTTAATAATTTGCAAAAGGGACTAACAGTACACGAGAGAGTAGAATTACATAGTCATTAAATAGAAAAGATGGGTGGGGCACAAGCAAAAAATGGGTGAGCAGTGCAAGGGATTTGAATCTCACTGGTAAAGGGGTCGATGCTAGCAGGAATGCGGTAGTTCAGGAGGGTTTGTATCCACCGTGGCAGGGTCGCCTTGAAATGCCTGCCACTGGGATGCTCTACCTCTTCTCCCTCCACCTCTCCTTGGCCCGCTCTAAATGGATGGGCCTCTCTCTCCTCCTCCTTCTTTGGATCCACTGTAGGTGCAGAAACCGGGGCTGGTGCTGAGAGAGGGCAGGGTGACATCAAAGGTTATGAGCAGTGTTTGTTGTCTATGTGATACACAGTCCATATATACATGTACATAGCTGACGGTTTAACACTTATAATTCTACCAAAAGTCTTAAGGTTAGAGTAAAATAATGTGTGTGTGTGTGTGTGGGTGTGTGTATATTGTGGGGTGGGGGGGGCATGTGAAATCTATGGGAAACCGCTGCATGCAAGGGGAAAGTTACACGTCGTAATCCAGTGTGAGAGGCAAAAATAAATGCAAGATGCTGGCTAATTCAAGTGATGGCTGCCTATTTTCAACTGTCAGGTAGCCGTAAATGCCAGTGATATTGAAGCAGAGACGGAGTAACTATTTAGGCAAGTAGATGATAATAATATTCCTGGAGACAATCAGCCAGCAAATCAAGATTAAATGGGAATCTGTGTTCCAGTGGTAATACATGTCATCATGGATAAACTTACTCCACCCACATGAATGCAGTTGAGTGGTAATTTTGGCCAATAATTAGAAACATTTCATGCAAGAGATTTAACATATACTTAGCTGGGGGTAATGATGAACAACTGAAAGCATAAATATTTCTAAATGTTATTGGAGAACATGCTTCGGACATTTATACTAGCTTTCAGCTTGAGGAGGCTACCCTAACATTGACATTACTAATAGCTTAGAATGGTACAATAAAAAAATAAAAACATCCAGTGAGCGGCCGTTCTCCTGACGGAAATGCCTTGTTTATGAGAGGTCAATAGATAATGGCCAAATTGGGTCGTGCTGACAGAAAGGCTACAGTAACTCAGATATGCACTCTGTACAATTGTGGTGAGCTGAAAAGCATCTCAGACCACACAACAAATTGAATCTTGAGGCAGATGGACTACAACAGCAGAAGGCCACGTCGGATTCCACTTCTGTCAGCCAAAAACAGAAAGCTGAAGCTGCAGTGGGCACAGGCTCACTATAACTGGCCACTTGAAGACTGATGGTCTGATGAATCTCGATTTCTGCTGAGGCACACAGATGGTAGGGTCAGAATTTGGTGCCAACAGCAGGAATCCACAGACCCAACCTACCTTGTATCAACAGTCCAAGCTGGTGAAAGTGGTGTAATTGACACGGTTTCTTAGTGCTTCACTTTCTGCCCTTGTGTGTTTCCCAACAGTCTTGATTGCTTGCCCCGCCCTGATTGAGTTCACTTGTTTTCCCTCTAGTATTTAGTCTGTTGCTGCGTTTCAATAGCCGTTCAACATGCCCTCGTTGACTTCCCCTCTGCACTTGTCCTCGAGGGAATCCCCGCCGCCATCTTAAGTGTCGTTCCAGTAGTCTGAAAATCCGAAGTGAACTTGGTGAGATCGACCCTCGGAGGTCTGAAGGAGCGAGCGAACACCGATGGTTACTCCAGAGATGTATATCACCCACAATTTAATGCTTTTATGCATTTGGTTCAAGAGAATACATCAGTGGTTAGGTGGCAGTAATGCACGTAAAACTCCAGTTGCTCACCACCGAAGGAGAATATTAACAAATAGAGGAAGATATCATAAACCCCTAGCAATAATAGTTAGGATAATCATGATACATATCATAAACAGAAAAATTTATTAACTTTTGTTTATTAGAAACTGACACAGCTGATTGCACAAGCTTCATTCAAACGAGTATGCAGGTATTTCCGATGATTTGTAAAAAGCATATAGCGCCAAGCCTACAACTAGCTGTCGATCAATGACAGTTTGGGCTGAAAGTGTACAAGGGCAGGTTTGTTCCATTTAAATCCCCCGACCACTTTCCCTCTTTTCTCCAAATGGCCTCCGCGCAACGCTGTGATGTCATACCGAGGGCTGAGGGTAAGTGAATGAGGGGAAGTGGAACTGCTAATGAAACGCAGCATGTGTCTTCCCTTAACTCTGTACCAGTTCATTGACAGTTAGTTCAGTGATCTTCAGTGGCCTTCCCAGACATCGGATCTGAATCCACTAGAGTATCTTTGCGATGTAGTAGAATGGGAGATTCACAGCTTGAAAGTGCACCTGAAAAATCTGCAGGAATTGTGTAATGTAATAATGTCAACATGGACCAAATCTCAACAGAATATTTCAAATATCTTTTGGAATCAATGTCACAAATATTTTAGGCTGTTTTGTAATCCAAAGGGAGTCCCTACCCAGTGCCTGTACAGTAATAATAAAGTGTGTGTGAGTGTACTTACAAACCCATTCTTAATGGTAATATCTAAAAAAAAACATAGAGAATCATCTAGAAGTGTCCCATTTGGGAATGAAGGGATGCCATGTGTAATCAAAATGTAATTGTTAACGCAATTAACAAGGTGTATTTGTCACAGACAAAAGGTTATAATCCATCTGCTTTTTTATACTGCAGGCTTTTTTGGACAAGCATGCACTGCCTGTAACATTTTCCTTATGTAACATTACCTTATGTTGTCAACATAAACTAATGCAATGATAAGACCCAGAACATATCTCTCATATTTTTGTATATACAATTGAAAGTTCCCCACTGTAGCTTACTATCGTTTTAACCAATAGCAAAGTAAATAAATACACACTGAGCGCGCCCAGCGTTTTAAACACGCCATCATAAAAAATGCAACATGGGGAAGAAGTGATAAGGCTCAGCGGGAAGACGTAATATTAAGTGCATGATCACTACTATAAAAAAACATTAAACAGAAAAAAAAGAAGCGTTAAAACGTGACTTCAGTACTTGACTGATCGCTAAGGCCTAAGAATCTAAAGAAAAGGGTTGGTAATCAAGATGATTCCCCATTCGGCACAGTTTCAAATGATTTGATTGATGGATTAAAAGATTTAGAAAAAAGTTAACCGGCCTGTGTTGCTGCTACCGTCTTAAATGGACAGTGCCCAGAAATGATATGTGTATGTGTTACTAACACATTATGAGTAATCCATCTATGAATTGATAAATAATGTAATTGAACAAAAGTGTTAAGAATCAAAAGAATAATAATGATACTTATACATTGTGAAAGGAAACTGCATCACTGTACAAGAATAGGCCTGTTTCTTTAAGCATGGTTGCTAGGTGCACATGCAGGCTGACTAGTGGTGCTGTTAGTTTTCTGTATTTTCTAAGATTGAAGATCTTTTTACTAATCTTTTTATATAACATTTGTATTCATAGATGGCTAACGTTATGCTGTTTATGAAGATGAATGTTTTTAAGATTGTATAACTGTAGAGTTTTGCTAAATCGTTTGGTCCTCAGCGATCACAATCTTACAGGCGAGTTGTTATTTTAATTATTCACTTCAACTATTAGGTTTTGGTAAATCTGTTCTATCAAATAACACACTTTGTTATTTGCAAGATTTTTTTGATATTACTTATCAGATAGTGTAATCTTTGAAACAGTCCCTGTGTTTTGGGCTGTTTCCTTCTCCTTTAGACAATTTGATTGCTTGGAAGTTCTACATCCTTATCCAAGTGTATGAGAAGCTCTATGGTTGCAGACCAATTAGACCCGTATCTCCTAAGGCTTTCTGCCCCCTTAATAGCCGACCCCTTGACACACTCACTTCTGATTTGATCCCTAAAATATGGAAATCAGCTCTGCTTACTCCTTTACATAAAGGGGTAGATGCAAGAGACTTAAATAATTACAGACCCATCTCCAAACTCCTATGTCTAGCAAAGATGTTGGAATATCTTGTTACAGTAATGAACAGCTTTGTACTTTGTCCACCAATAATATTTTAATCCCTTTTCAGTCTAGGTTCAGAGCTGGTCATAGTACTATTACAGCAGCCACTCTTAGTAAATTATTTAGTCATTACTTCTCTTGATGATAAGAAACATTGGGCAGCTTTTCTAAATAAATTAGTCTATGCAGATAATACCATCCTTTATTATTGTGCATTGTCCATAGAACAAACCTTAGAAGGGCATTTCATTGTGTACAAAAATCCCTTTGAGATCTGAGATTAATCCTTGATGCCTACAGGTGTGTGTGTCCTTGTGTATTTTGTTCTTTCTTCTGTTTCTCCCCTCTCACTCTCATTCAACATTCAGATGTCCGCATGCAGTTTCATCCAAACACCGCCACCAACAAACTCTTCTCATCCAATCAGCAAGATTTTTTCAGTATTATATCACTGTACACAGTACAGTGTTGTCTGATCTAGTGTTTGTTATACGCACAGGAGAAACCCGGTCAGGTAAGCAGCCCATGGGTATACATCACCACCACACGTAGTATACCTGTGTCTAACCCATTAGGTAAGGAACGGATGCCACCCTTGTATTTAAGTTTGTAAGTCTTGGTAGGCCGATTAGCCCTTTTATTATTTGTATGTTTTTTCTGGTACCGTTCAGTTCCGTTTGTGTTCCTGTGGCAATTGTAAAATAAACCCTTTTCACTTTAGTTTTTTCTTGATTCTTTCTTCGTACTATAGCCTTGGTGTGCTACCAAGTTGTTATGGCCCTTGCCTTCTTAGAGACATTTTACCTGGGGGTCATATAAAACCTTTTAAAGCACAAATCCAGTAGTCATAGGACACGCTTACAGGACTATAATACCCTTGAAAGCCCAAAAGTGAAAACAGAACTTGGAACACTGGCTTTCAGTTTTTTTCCTTGGATAAATCGAACAAGGTTGAACAGGAACAGAGCAGTGTATTTCTGTTGAACAATTTAAACCTATTTATTATTTGTTCATATTTATTATTTATGTAAATTTAAACAGGGCACTGCTGGAAAAGAGATGTTGTCTCAGTCGGTTACCCCTGTGCAAATAAATACAATAATAATAATAATAATAATAATAATAATAATAATAATAATAATAATGATAATAATAATACTGCTTGTTAAGAACAGTTGGATCTTTTTTATCCAAGATTTTCATTCATTGATTTTAAAGTTGTGAGTTGTTGGTCAGCTACATGGTGAACTGGCAGATATTTAAAAACTACTAAGTCTTTAGGTTAGGGTTAGGAAAGGTTGTTCAGAGCACTGGCCAGCAAGCAGTATGCAAGGCTTGGGGTTAGGTTATGAGTTGCTGTTGATGATGCTCACCTGTGCGTGAGAGAATATGCATGCTTTCCGGTTTGGGTGACTTTTTTGGGGCGGTCCAAGGTTTGGGGGAATGTTATTGGGCAATTGCAGGTGTGGTTAACTTTTATTGGGGTATTCCACCTGGGTGGTATGGTGAGTGGGCAGCTTCAGGTGTTTGAGGAGTTGTGTGTTCTTACCTGAAAATAAAACATAATGTAACCCATGGCAACAGCAGGAGCCATTTACTGTCTTCTCTGCAACTAGCCAGTTAACTAATGCTGCTGTCTACAATGGCATTTAACAACAGTACTCTGTTAGAATAGTGCAGGTGTTGAACATTTAAATAGTGTATTTCCATACATAGGTACCCCCTATGTACCCAAGGCACATGAAGAGCCCTCAAAAGTTCTGGAGCAATGTTCTATGTATAAATTAATCAAAGCAAAATGTTTTGGCAAATTGAGACAAACATTAATCACTTTTATTGAATGGTTGTTTCTGCCTTCCTTACTATTCATAAAAGAAAGTTCAACAACAAACAATTCCTTCACATGTGGTACCACTGTTATTTTAAGTAAAATTACGTTGAATATTCTCACGTGGGCTAGTGTGTGTGTGTACTACTTACTGGCAAGAGGGCTGTCATCATCCGAGTTGTCTGGGTCGATGAGTTTCTCCTTAGCCCTTTCAGTTCTCTCCTTGAAAATCTTGACCAGCTCCTGAAGCCTCTCATTGACCACCACGCTGGCCTGACTGGCTGCTGAGGTAGGACGCTCCTTCGGTCTGGGGATTCAAGACACGAGCTATGCTATTGGAAATATCGAACACAGTGTCTGGTATGACACTTTAACACAGTGCTGAACAACCTGTGTCCTAGTCAAACCTACTTCTGCAACATTGTCATACATAGGCTCTGTAACGTCCACCATTGTTTCGTGTCTGTATTGTTTGTATTGTGTATGTGCGTTGTCTTGTCTTCTCTTCCGTTTTCCACTTCGCTTTTCCCTACATTCAGGTCTGCTGTTCACTTCCCATTGGTTCCCTCCCCCTCATCACGCATCATCAGTCGTTCGTTGACGGACCAATTACCAGATTGTCCTTCTCCCCATGAAACCTCTCTGCCTTTTGACTTTGGCAGAGCGAGCATTTGTTTGGTAGTTAATCGTAGTTAGTTCTTGGTTTAGTGCTAGCTCTCACAACTAAGGTTTATCCTGATTTGTGGTTTTACGTGTTTGCTAGTGGGGTTTATCCCTGTTCGTATCTGTCCTCAATGTTCGTGTGTTTGGTCTCTATAATCCAGAGTTTAGTTTGTCAATTCTCAATTCTCAATTGAGTCCTTGTTTAGTCACTGTATTAAATACAGCCTTTTTGTTTAGTACTTCCCTTAGCCCCTTAAGTCGGCACTGTATACTACACAGTGTTTATTTTGTTAGTTACCTTTTAGATCCTGTCTTCGATACAGTGTTTATGCTGCTCTTCTTCTGTGCTATCTGTTTGCTTCTCAGTCTACTTCTGCTTTTAACCAGTACTCGGTACTGTGTTTTTCTTTGTCCTTACATCCCGGAGCACAGCTAGTTTTGAGGTCTGTATGTATACATTAACGTAGTGTATTTTATGTTTAGATTAATTCGTTTAGGAGTGGTGCCACCCCGTGTATTTTATGATAGCAAGCATGTGTTTTGTTTGTTTCTTTGATTTGGCACTGTTTGTGTAGCCGTGGTATCCTTTGTGACCCTATAATAAATACATATTTATTTTATACCCTTGCAGTGGTCTCAGGTTTTCCACGTTCACCCCCCACTCCACATTCTCTTGGCCATGTTCGGCCCTTCCTGTCCCTAGATAGGTCTTAAAAGGATTAAAATTAAGCAGCTTGTGGTGGCCTAGTGGGTAGAACTACTACCTGGTTACCAACAGGTCATGAGTTCGAATCACACCTGGAAAGACCTCCACTTGTGATAAAAGTGTCTGCTACATGATGTAAATGTAATGAAACCTTAGTAGAAAATCTGTCTTCCTAAAATCTACAAAGCACATCAAAGAATAATTTGCTTTTCAGAAGGTCAAAATAAAATAATCATCTAATAGATTTCTAAGGAACAGTTACATTTTTTATTAACATTTTGATCAGTTGTCACCAGTCTTTACTCACGTTTCATCCCTGCTATGAATGCTTGACTGACTGGGCCACGCTTGTACAGGGGAAACGCCTTCATCCTCATCATCATCATCATCATCATCATCATCGTTGTCCTCACTCTGGGAGTACAGCTTCTTACTACACACACAAAAACACATTTTATTTTCAGTGTTCATTACAATGGCTGACCAAACTAAGGGATAGTTTAACTTTTTGGGAAAGATACCATCCTATTTACCTCTAATCAGATCAGATGATCGATATCAATGTTATGATTGTACGTCCAATACTCATATTTATGTAAGTAGCTAGGTGAATGTAGCCTAGCTTAGCAACAATGTCTGTAAGCCAGTAGTAGCGGTTAGCATGGGTCTGTCAATAGTGACACAATACACCATAGAAAAACTCCAAAGCTGCTGTGCCTGCCCGCCTGCCGCCCGCCCGCCTGGCTGCCCGCCTGCATAAATTATTACATAAATAAACGATTGGACATACAATCATAACATTCCAATCACCTCGTCTGACGAGGTAAGTAGGCATAAATCTTCTTTTCCAAAACGTTGAACTATTCCTTTAAATGCTCTGAGTTGGGATTATGATTAAACTAACATGGTTCAATAAAATAAAGTCACAACTTATTTAATATGACATTACAACAAGCAGATGTGAAAGTGTGGAGGATGAGTACAGGGTATGTGTTTCAGTATGCAAGTCCTAAGGATGATAGCTGAACACTATTATACGGCCTTATATTACACCAACAAATATTATGGTCAAAGATTTATGGAGGGTTGGACAATGCGATATTGATGAGACATCTTACATTATAGTCTAGATGGTCTTTGGTCTTGTCCCACTACAGGGTTCCAAAGTGTGTGTATGTGTGCATTTTTTAGTTTGTGACGTGTTTGAGAGTAAATAATAGAAGAAGTTGAATAAAGGAAAAAACACATTATGAAACGGAACAGATTGCGAGTTTTGCCTTTCTTTAGGCCAATATGTTTTACAAGATAATATGCAGATATTTTTTATGTAGGAAATAAATAAATAAATAAATTGAAGGAAGATCACATCCACTAATAGCAAAAGACCAACTAAAAGTGCCAAACTACATCACTGTGAACTGTAGGCCAAAGCCGATATACAGAACACACATAAAGATCCACAGAGTTGTTACACAGGTGTGTAGGGACTGCATGGATATAACTATAATGGATTTTGTCCAGTTTAACAAAAAGTGACAAGATCATACACCGATCAGCCAAAACGTTAAAACCACTGACAAGTAAAGTGAATAACATTGATCATTTCATTACAATGGCACCTGTTGAGGGGTGGGACATATTAGGCAGTAAGTGAACAGTCAGTTCTTGACGTTTATGTGTTGGAAGCAGGAAAAATGGGCAAGCGTAAGGATCTGAGCGACTTTGACAAGGGCCAAATTGTGATGGTTAGACAACTGGGTCAGAGCATATCAAAACTGCAGGTCTTGTGGGGTGTTCCCAGTATGCAGTGGTTAGTACCTACCAAAAGTGGTCCAAGGAAGGACAACCGGTGAACCGGCGACAGGGTCATGGGCGCCCAAGAATCATTGATGCGCGTGGGGAGCGAAGGCTAGCCAGTCTGGTCCGATCCCACAGAAGAGCTACTGTACCACAAATTGCTGAAAAAGTTCATGCTAGTTATAGTAGAAAGGTGTTAGAACACACAGTGCACTGCAGCTGCGTATGGGGCTGCGTAGCTGGAGACCGGTTTAGAGTGCCCATGCTCACCCCTGTCTACTGCCGAAAGCCCCTACAATGGGCACGTGAGCATCGGAACTGGAGCAATGGAAGAAGGTGGCCTGGTCTGATGAATCACGTTTTCTTTTCGAGCATGTGGATGGCTTGGTGCACGTGCGTCGCTTAGCTGGGGAAGGGATGGCACCAGGATGCACTACGGGAAGAAGGCAAGCCAACGGAGGCAGTGTGATGCTCTGGGCAATGTTCTGCTGGGAAGCCTTGGGTCCTGGCATTCATGTGGATGTTACTTTGACATGTACCACCTGCCAAACATTGCAGACCAAGTACACCCCTTCATGCCAACGGTATTCCCTGATGGCAGTGGCCTCTTTCAGCAGGACAATGCGCCCTGCCACACTGCAAAAATTGTTCAGGACTGGTTTGAGGAACACGAACGAGTTCAAGGTGTTGAATTGGCCTTCAAATTCTCCAGATCTCAATCCGATCGAGCATCTGTTGGATGTGCCGGAACTACCAGTCCGATCCTTGGAGGCCCCACCTTGCAACTTACAGCACTTAAAGGATCTGCTGCTAATGTCTTGGTCCCAGATAACACAGGACACCTTCAGAGGTCTTATAGAGTTCATGCCTCAATGGTTCAGAGCTGTTTTGGTGGCACGAGGGGGACCTACACCATATTAGGCAGGTGGTTTTAAGGTTTTGGCAGTGTATATTGGCGGCAATAGGCCTGTGATTTGCATACTTTACACCTTGTTTACTATAGAATTCTGCAGTTTGTGACGGAAACCTCCCTTCGATGCCAAGTGACAGTGAACATAAATCCCAGGATAAATGGCAGGGATCAAAGACAGTATTATTTTCATGTTGTTTACCCAGTAGAGAATATGGCGGAAACATTTTACAGTGACATATTCAGAAAGCACAACATGCTACGAAATGGGACTGAAGCACCAAAAGTGTGCAATTATGAAATGTATCTAGCTATACAAAAATGTCTAACCTGTTGGTCGTGGGAGGGCTGAATATAGTTAGCTGAAGCAAAGAGCATGCAGCACATTAATAACTATTCAATCCACTAAAAGTCAAAGTTACTCTTTTACCGATACTTTACTGTCGAGGCAAAAAAAAATAACAGCGAAAGAAAAAAAAAACGCAATTAGTTCAAGCAGGTGCTAAGGTCATCACCTGTAGCAGTAATTGAACTCCAATAAATACATCTACTTTGAATTTTGGGAGATAGATGTATGCTGATTTTAGACAAACTGCTCTTAAGATCTTAAACATCTTACATGGCACTGACTTTGTGACTAACTTTTCTCTTTACTGTGTCTTGTGCTTATGGGAAATTAGTGTTACTGTTATTTCTATAAATTCTGTGTTTTATTTGCCCATGGTGTAGAGAGAATTTAATTTCTCCTTCACTGTCACTCGCACAGTCATGTCTATATCTGAGTTGGGCATTGTGTTCCCACCTCTGGCGCCCTCCTTTAGGCACCACTGGGACAGTGAGGGTCTTGAGTTGGGACTTCTCAGGAGTATAGATCTGGGTGTTGTTGCTAGGACGCACCACTCCACCTTGTACTTTGTCCGAGTCAACGTCCTCTACGTTGACAGCAGGGTGAAGGCTGAGTTTGGAGCTTTCTGGAAAAAACATTGCAAGTGTATCATAGGATAATCAGGAATCACCACACAACACACTACTGCATATCTATGTTAAAGCAATGCGGTAGTGTGATGGTATGGCATGACAAAGCATTTGCCTCTTAGCAAATCATAGCATTAGTGTGTTTGTGAGGTAGTTGGGGGGGGTGTCAAACACAGAGGTTGACTTCTTACAACAAACAAAACTACTGTAGGTCCACTGTAACAAACAAACTAAGAGGCAACCCTTAAATCATGCATGTAGGAGCGTATTACAAAGATAGAAATGAAAAGGCTAAAGAAACACATGAAACAATTGGCAAACTACACACAATACTTTCTAATGTACAAAAACAGACATATCACAAAAGACATGGATTGAAAACTTTGACAAGCAGAAAGTCTGGTTCAGACACGGGGGAAGATGCACAACCTATGTTGCAACATGAACACTTTGAGAGGATCAGTCAGGCAGGTAGGTCTCTGTCAAGAATCAGTGATTCTGTACATTAAAACATTTAACTTTGATTAAGTTAATGTTTTTTTTTTTTTTTTACTGATATCGTCAAAATGTAATTTAAACATCGCAATCCTACCATTTACAATATTTTAACCCATTTAGAATGGTTATTGCTCAGGTTGGCTGTAATCTTAACTGTAACACAAAGCTATGTCAGTCTGCCAGCTGATTCGTAAAGCAGCCCTGCCTTATAGCCATCGGTTAGAGATAACAACTAAAAGGGGACTCTAGTACCTAACCCAGGGTCTAATTCTCTCAAAAGAAGATATAAACCAAGTTCTGTCTAGGCCATTAGTTCACCTGCAGGTCTATCTGTAGAGGTTTGGTCTTCTTCAATATAGAACGCCGGGTTGGAAAGGCCAGGGAGCGGGCCTGCTGGGTGGCTGGTGATTGGAGGCAAGCGAGGGTACGAAGGCACATTAGGCAGTTCTAGGTAACTGCTTGGGTAGGAGGGTGATGGAGTGTGGCTGGAGTGGTTGTGGGAGGGAGGGAGGGGGGAGTGCCGTATCAGTCGGCCTAGTTCCAGGTCTTGCCGTATCTGGTTATGCTGTTGTTGGTGTTTGTGGTTGGACATCGTGGGGCAGAAGGCTATTTAGGCGGTTCTGGATGTTGAGGTAGTACTGCTGGGCACGCTGTGGGATTTGAGACAAGGACTTGGGGATGGAAGAAAGGGACTGTGGGATGGACTGGAACTGGCTGGACAGTGAGAGGTTCGAAAACTGTCTGGTGCCACTGGAGAAGAGTTCTCCTAATATATGAGCGACCTGGCGGGGGAACTGGGTAAGACGAATCTGGTTCAGCTCCTGTTGCAGCTCAGGGGGCAACGAGGGCAGGTGCTGATTGACTTCAGAAAGCTGTGTGGGGAATTTGGGCATGGGCGGAAGTTTGGGCGGAGTAATGCCGTTCTCTTTGAAAAAGGCGTTGAGGTTGCCTAGGCACTCAGATGCATGAGGGATGCTCATGAGGCAACTCTTTACAGCGTCACAGTGGGCTGGGTCTGGAGGTAGAAGGGGTTGGAGAGTCAGGCAGACATAAACTATACAAGTACAAATGTGACATACATGAAAATTAAATAGCCAAAACAGTTAGTCTGGTATAGAGATCATTTGGGTGAAAAGCAACAAGATCAATGTAGCCCCAGTTAAAATAAAAAACTGAAGATTTATAATGAATACCCTCTTGCTTGCACAAGCACACCACATGCACAGTGTTGGGCAAGCTACTTTGAAAGCATAGTTTTGCAAGCTACTGATTACTTCACACTGATAGAAGTTGAACTACAGCAAAGCTGCCCTAGGGAGAAATCTAGTTTGGCTAACTAAAGCCACTTATGAAAATAACTTCATTCTACTTTGTAAAATATAAACGATCAAATTCACAATGTGCATGTGATACGAAATCCATCCATCCAACAATTAACAGTAAAAAGAACAGTGGCAATTCAATAACTTAAAACAAACAATACTGTTTTATATTACAAACAAACTTATAATGATAATAATGATTTAATAATGAACACATCATTTAAATTGCAGTACACGGCCAATACATGAAATACAGGTCTAGGTCTATTTAAAAGAAACAACTTTAAACATTACCAAAAAGAGGCCTATTTATATAATAATGAAAAGAAACATACACGTACATGTATAACACATCTGAGCGAGATCATAAGGAATATCAAACGTTCCCCTGCTGCATTGGTATGGAATTAGATTGCTATCAATAATCACAAATAAATGCAGAACAATTCACAAATATATTTCCTGATTTATATATAAATGATGTGGTTCACAAATAAATGTATAAGGATTCACAAATATTGTTTTGTGATTTATATATAAGTGACACTGCTCACAAATAAATGCATATCAATTCACAAATGTTTTTAGAGATTTATATATAAATTACGTAGTTCATACAAATATGTATAGGTTTAAACAAATGAAAAAAAAAATCTCAAAGCGGTTATATTTATTTGAAACCTGCCGAATCTGCATTTGTGAACATTGTTCATGTGTAGATTTTGAGAGCTTCCTGCCACAGCTCTACTCACGAATACGTTTTGTTCAAATGGGGAAGCTCTGTAGCCTATCAGATGTGACTGTTCATTTCAGCCAATCACATTCTCGTACACTCTAGCGGATGTCTCTGCACCGTTACAGAGCGCTGCTTCGGCGCACTTGTTATTGTTGACTATTGTTGTAAACTACTAAAGCTGACTCACGGGAAACGTTAGTATACGGGGCAGGAGTCAGGACCCAGCATACCTCAAGAGAAAGCGAACTTTTCCAGTTTTGTTTATTTTTCCCCGAGGCTGTGATTGGCTATATATCGGCCTACTTGTTTGTTTCTGATTCCTGATTTGAGTTTGCGGTAGCTTACAACAGGGGAGCCAAACGCATTACGGATTGAGCTTGAACACTTGAAGGATCGCAACAAAACATTACGGGTGGTTACTCGGGGGTTCTTTTAGCCTTGGAGAATTTAGCTAGAAAAAATGGGCAGCGCAGCGCGACGGAACAACCAAAGCGACGTCTATTTGCTGGTGTTGATCGCTTACGTAACATATATTGTATAATTATAGCCCTTGTACCTATGGTACTGTAGAAGATGAGTACTTTATAAATATTTTTAATTGTATCATCGACTTGGCACCGAAATATCGGTTCTCGTGACATCCCTAATGCATGGTGACTGCTGTCAGAGCAAAGCGGCGATTCAACAGGAACATTTGAGAAGGTTGTATTCCAATGTTCATTTTGTTCTGTTTGTGTAGCCGTGGTATCCTTTGTGACAAAGACGAATAAATGTCTGACACATGCGGTGACGACCCCAAGCAACAGCACAACATTGTATTTGTGGAAAACTCCCTACTGCAGGACCTGCTAAGTGCTACATCACTGCACATATCAATTATGTTATTCTCCACCAGAGCAGCACGTGTGTGGTTGAGTTTATCCCTCACAAGCCTGGTCCGTTTATACGTTTAATAATTGTGCCTTGTGTGCAGTAACTGAAAATAGACCACACATATACAGTATAATAAATAAACAAGTCAAACAAATCTGGAGATTTGCTGCAGTTTTGGTTAGCACCAGCACAGTTGCCCACACATTAGCCTTCACAAGTGGTCCTTCGAGCCGGGTCCAGCTACCAATCTGTGCTATGGCAACTCCCAGGATTTTTACGATGGACAGCCACCTCAGGAACTCCGTTCTAGCAGGACCCAGCGGGTCCCAGGACATCTGGTGGACTATGAGCTCAACTATCCTCGTAAACGACTTGTTCCACCTGCTACAGGTTCCTCTACTGCCTGTGCAACAGCCTGGGCCACAGCCTGTTCTAGACCATGCTCTGCCTGCCCAGCCTGCACCAGCTCAACAAGTGCTCCGCCCAGCTCCTTTGCCTGTGCAACAACCGCTGTTATATCCTCCTCAGCACACAGCAGCCTATCCAGGATCGCCTGTGGCACAGTTTGCCGCTACTAAGCCGCTGCCTTAACTGCCCTATCCACAACCCGGGGCATATTACCTACAGTATGTGCCTCCTCCAGGAGTTCAGCACATGCCCATGTATCCTTCGGGGTCCCTTACTGCACCAGCCTGGCCTCCAGTGGACCCTACAGTGTCCAGCATTATGGAGATGGCAATTGCTTCCTCTTTTGGCATACCAAAACCAAAGCTCTCCTCGTTCACTACAGGAAAGGAGAGTGACTTTGTTATGCTCAAGAAAAGGCTAGACAGTGTGCTTGGTCCTCACAGGCACCTAACGGAGGACTATAAGTACCAGGTGCTGTTAGACCACCTCAAGCTGCCAAATGCTTACCAGGTGGCCAGAAGATACGTTAACGACCCGACTCCAAACACGAGTGCTAAGCAGGCCCTCTAACTGAGATACGGGTAGCCACAACAGCTTGTCCAGGGAGAGCTTGAGTCTATACTCAGCTCTCCTACAATCAAGTTAGGTGATGCACAAGCATTTGAGGATTTCTCATCAACTGTGAACACGCTAGTTTGGATATTAAGCAATATGGATGGTCCCTCCCATTCAGAGCTGAGATATGCCCAGGTGTTACATGCCAGCCTGTGCTGACTCCACCTCAGATATAGAGCTACATATATTTTGCAATGCATCAGAGAAAGCTTACAGATCTGTAGCCTACTTGCACGTCGCTCCCAAACGACAGCTCTCTTTGCCTCGTCTAGAGCTCAGCACCGCACTGACAGGGGCTCAACTGGCTAAGCTGCTCTACGCTGAGCTCACTCTACGGATTAAGCAGACTATCATGTGGTCTGATTCTACCACAGTGCTTAGTTGGATCCATTCGGAGTCATACAAGTATAAGGTGTTTGTCGGCACGAGAGTAGCTGAGATACAAGAGCTCCAGGAGGCCTTTGGACCTCTAGAACCATTCCTCAAGGAGCAGCTAGCAAAGCAGAGCATCACCTTCAGGTTTAACTTAGGTGGAGTGTGGGAGAGGGAGAGAAAGTCAGTCAAGGCTTCCCTCCAAGTAGTTCTCAAGGACCACACTGTTCCAGCAGACATCCTGATGACAGTCCTCGTTGAGGTTGAGGGCATACTGAACTCTAACCATTAGGTTATGTGTCATCTGACCTTGCCAACCCAGACTTGGTCACACCTAATCTCCTGTTGATGGGGCGACAGGATCCCTCCCACAGGCCGTCTACGGTTCCAGTGATCTGCTGGGGCGTCGACGCTGGAAACACAGCCAGACGCTTGCTGACCATTTCTGGGATCAGTTCGCAAGTACCTCCCCGGTCTTCAGCTCGACCAAAAATGGTGGACGTCTGCTCCTGATCTCGCCGTTGGACAAGTCGTCATGGTTGTCAACTGACAGCTCCCGTGGGCGCTATGGCGTATTGTGATGACGGAAAGATCCGTGCTGCGAAGGTGGACATTAAAAGCAACACTTACACACGTCCTGTTGCCAAGCTGATCAAGCTCCCGAGGATGCCTGATGAGAGTGTCCTTTACCGTCATAACGTATTCGTTAAGACGAATCCGGGGGCGGCTGTGGAAAACTCCCTGCTGCGGGACCTGCTAAGTGCCACGTCACTGCGCATGTCAATTATGTTATTCTCCACCAGAGCAGCGTGTGGCCCTTGCTAGCCTGGTCCGTTTATACGTTTAATAATTGTGTTTTGAGTACGTAACTGAAAAGAGACCACTCATGTATAA
The DNA here is from genome assembly GCA_036023535.2 of Galaxias brevipinnis. Classification (NCBI taxonomy): domain Eukaryota; kingdom Metazoa; phylum Chordata; class Actinopteri; order Galaxiiformes; family Galaxiidae; genus Galaxias; species Galaxias brevipinnis. The sequence goes on from JAVQIZ010087603.1 coordinate 18,022, forward strand.
TAAATGAACAAGTCGAACAAATCCGGAGATGATCACTCATGATCACGCAGAGGTTTTTGGAAAAGTTTGCATCTGGCAATAATCAAATTAAATATAGGCCTATTATATAACCAAATTAAAACGCACTTGCTCATAGGCCTATACACAAATTAATAAATACTAGAAAGACTGTAGCCTATGCCAACCTCTTTGCTTGCATAGTTGTAAGCCTGTCAGATGGTCAAATTGTCACATGGTCAATTCCCACTTCCAGTGCTGGTATTAATGGTCAGATTACATGAGAGCAGACGCTCAACACTAAGCTAAGGTTAAATGTTCTTGTCAAATAATAATAACTAACTAGAAATGCATTTCCCTGAGCAAATACGATGTGATGCATCGCAGTTATTCGACTGACCGCCTTAGCGCGCAGAACCTACCCCTGCAGCACAAGCGGACTGCGGTCCAAACCCTGTTTGTTGACAAGGGGGCTTATTGCCGCTAGAT
>JAVQIZ010087670.1:0-11902 GCA_036023535.2 Galaxias brevipinnis
TGTGCATTGTTTAACAAATATATTTCAAATTTCTGAAAGGTTTTTATATAAATTAATATTTCACTATGACAGGGTGGACATTCTAAGCTTGACCACTTCCAACTACAAACACAAAATGATGAAAATTAGGAAATATAAGTGTAGTTACTTACTGTACTTGCAGCAGTTGGTTCAACCTCTATTAAAAAAAGACTTAATAGTGGTGATGATGTCACTGATTACATTAGCTGTGTTTTTAAAGGGGAAGTTACCACATAATGACAGGGTGGACAACAATTTCAGGGACGTGTGCAAAAGCTTTAATATTATTATGAACATATAATATGAATTATCAAAATTACTTTTTTTATCATATAACCTGCTGAGGAAAATAAGAACATATAAAAAGTATTTAAATTTTGTGTCATTTAATCACTTATTACACGTATTACAGTCAGCAGAGCAGCGTGTGGGACATGCCAAAATCACGTACACCCAATCAAAGAAAATGGTATAAAATTAGGGAAACACATTTCAAGAGACTTATCATTGTACTGATGCGTGTGTAAATGTTTAGCCATTTATAATAAAATTTCAGAATCTCTTTATTTTGCAATATGCTCATGAAAAATTAGTGATTCTGATGAGGACACCAAAGGAACTTTATATTGATTTTGACCCAGTTGCATCTATTGGTTATCAGTAATTGCTGGTAGTGACAGTCGCGATTGTGTTTTAGTGGAAAGTCAGTTTCATCCACTCCCAGGTAAAGCATCAATCAGCTTTGTTCCCAGGCATTTCATTATAATATGAATGACCAGCTGTCTGTCCTCTTACGGTATATATTTATTTGCGGTGTGTGTCTTGTTTTAATCATTCACACTCCTTCTAGGCATCAAAAAGCGTTTCTGTTTAATTTAGATGCGTGCAGGGCAGTTGTTTAAGCTGCTGCCTTGTTTTGCCAATGCAGCGGTGGAGAACCACGACTTCCAGAGTCTTCATGAAATACTTGAGAAGGTGTATTATTCTACTACTGCTTATATTCCCTGGCATTAACTCTCACCCACACATACGCACACACATAACACACACTAATTATGACATGTCTTTCTCTGTCCCTGTGTTCCAGATGAATGTGAACTTTGGGGACTATGACGGTACAGTGCCCCTGATCAGAGCCTGTGAGGTAGGGAACCTTGACATGGTGAAGTATTTGCTGTCTAAAGGAGCGTCTATCCGCTTTAAAGACCATTCCGGGAACACACCACTATACACGGCTATCATCAACAGGTATTGCCCTATTGCTTCTTTTGTGAATGTTAATAATAATAATAATAATAATAATAATAATAATAATAATAATAATAATAATAATAATAATAATAACAATTCATTTTATTTAGTTTTTAGTGCTTTTCTCGAGATTCAAAGCGCTTTATACAAATTGGTCGCTAATTAATTACACAGAACGAACAACGAATGGACCGACAGCTATCAAATACAACACTCAGTCTGAGTGATACCATGCCAGACTTGCTCACCCAAAATATAACAACGGACTTGCTCACACACATAGGACACACAAACCGAGTCCAGGTGAATTAGCACTGACTGGTCGGGGCACTGGTAGGAGAATGGAGCATGTTTTTTGATTGTGGGAGGAAACCGGAGTACCCGGAGGAAACCCACACAAACACGGGGAGAACATGCAAACTCCACACAGAAAGGCCATTGGGTCAGGTGGGGTTTGAACACAGGACCTTCTTGCTGTGAGCCACCATGCTGCCCTAAATACTGTTAAATAGAAAATAATAACAATTGGGTAAATGATTATTGAAAATGTTTTGAATGGGGAATACATTTGAAAATATTCCATAGAACCTTAAACTAGTAACTCACCTAAACCAAATTTGTATGGTTTAAAGAAGTTCAATTTGGTGTATGTAATCATTTAGTGAAACAGTAAGCACAGGCTGCACAGTTTTTCAAACTATGCACTTGCACGTTTGGAGAAGGTTTATATTAAGCTTTTATGCCTGATAGCCTATTGGCCAGATTGTCATTGTAAATAACAACTGGTTCTCAATTGACTTATTTGGTAAACAAAGAAAATAATTAAAAAGGTTTGGCTGGGTATTTGACGGCTTGTCACTGCCAACAGGAACACTGATGTGATTAAGTACCTTAGGTTGAAGGGAGCACCTCTAGACCAACCAACTGTCAGGATAGCGTCCGACCTGCTTCAGTCAGTATACCGCACCTCCACTACCAGCAGCTGGCTCTGCTCCTCCCTGTATCCCTCCCATTCTCCCTCTATCTCTATCGCCAAACCTCCTTTCCTTTTCTTTTTTGAAACATGTTAAATATTGCCTTTACAATCATGTTACAGTTGAACAATGTATTTACAATATGATGCATATATAGTGATACATTTCAAATTTGTTCACCCAATTTTGGACATGTTTACATGTTGAATTTCCCTCTTGCATTGACTCAGACATCTTGGCTAAGAATAATAAACATTTAGATTGGTCACCCAGCTGACTTTCTTCATCTAATGGTCTTTGCTTCAACTGTGTCTTAGTGGTATCAGTGAAGAAATAATAAGAACTGACAAAGACCAACCACACATGCTCATTTCCTCCTCTGTCTGTGTATGTTTTCATCTGTGTGCCTACAGAGCAGTTGCCAATAAAGATTACCAGCTCCTCCATGCCTGGGTGTTGTCTGGCGTGGATCTGGACTCCAAGGATTACAATGGACACACCACGCTGCACCTAGCTGTCAGGAACAAAGACTCGCTCATGGTGCAACAGCTGCTGGAGTACGGAGCCACACCGCTGGTATATATATATACCTAAATTTTACCTGCACATATATAAAAACAACACTTGTTTGCTATAAACACAGTTGATCAGTCAAAAAAAATTAAATGATTAGAAATAAATCAACAAGGAAGACAGTAAAATACTGTTAGGACTGGGTAAGACCCGTCTATAACTAGTGACACAAGATGGACAGCAAACACAAGCAGTGAAATAGAGCTTTGAGTGAAAAAGCACCAGCCAGCATCAGTTCAGAGTCCCTGGACTTGTTCTTTCCAACTAAAAAGAGTAATATCTGGTGTAGAGTTGGTCCCAACATGACTACAGAAGAAAACATTGTTAAAAGATAGTAGATAAGAGAGAACTTCTCTACTAATATCTTTTATTTGCCCTGTTCTATCTCACGCTTCGCTTCTGCCTTTATTTTTTTCGTTACCCCTTTCACCTCCGTCTCTCTCCCCTGTGCTCAGGAGTGTGACATCTGGGGTGAGACACCGCTGGACGTGGCCAGAAAATATGGTCTGCTGGAGATGGTGCAGCTCCTCAAACCCTGTTCCCCAGAACAGCTGACCTGCAAAAAGGCCTACAGGGCGTGCATGGCTGTGAGGGATGGACAGAACGACAAACACAGCACATAAATACTGATGAAGAAACACAAGCCTACACAGTATACACACTTGTCCATTTTTACAGAAACATATTAGAATATACACACAGTGTATCTATAAATATAGATACACTGTTGCACACACACACACACACATTTAATTTCCTACAAACAATGAATGTGCACACACCCTTTCCTCACCATTACCTCACACCTCTGTAACCAAAGTTTGATTTTAGTCTCATGTGTATTGGACTATTTCTAATTTTGTTGATACATGTTTTATTCAGTTGTGTTGGCTGTGTTTTTACTAGTAAATAAATGCAACCACTCCGTGACTGGCTTTTGTAACCTGTCGGCAATTTGTAAGAAAAATTATAATTTTATGCCAAAAAAATTTCCACTGTGCTTTCAGTAGGGGGCAGGCGCAGGCTTGAAACGACACAAACGAAAGTGTGTGATCGTTTCCAGCGGGATTTGTTAAATAACTTCCGTTTTTCCGTTGTTGCAATTCTTCTGTTAGTGTCGGACTGCAAATTTTACGTACATTGAATAGTTTATAGTACAATCACATCTTCTCGTTTGACTACTGAAGTTTTCTATGTAACAAACAAAGTTAAGTGTGCAACAGCTTAGACAAGTTGTCCCCTATATATAATCGTAAGAAAATGTTGTTCCCTGACCTATCTTTGAAAAGTACAACCTTCCTAATCGTGTGTGTAACCAGCGTTTTGATAAAGCCTGGTTTGGCAGAGAAGTTCGAAAAGTTCCACGACAGTTCTCCCGGAGTGTTTCAAAGTATCACCCAGCTAGTGGAGGATGCGCACGATCACCTCGTAGATCTGATCGGAAAGCAGACCGTCACAGCCGTACAACAGGTGAGAAAAGTAACTGGTTGGGAATAGCCATTAGATAATCCATATTTGATTTAGTTATTAAGTTAACAATAATCAAACACATTTTTTGATAAGATTATAGTCTCTGATTATGAATAAGTTTTAGTGGAAAATGAAGTTAGCCAGAAAGTGCAGTGCAGTCACGTCAGTCAGACTACAGGGGCATCCAGCCACCTTCAGTCTACTAGTTGGGCACTGATCTTTTGGCAGTACTGCCGTCAAATCAGTTGAAGAGTTGCAACATCTTGCACAACTTAAGTTGAATGCACTGTATTCCTATCAGTGACCCATAGCCGTTTGTCCCTTTTCTTTTGTGTCCATTTTCTCACAGTGTTTCTCCCAAGTTGTCGGTCTGTTGGCAGCAGGATTAGCCAGTGGGTTCAACGTGATCTCCGGATATCTCACTCACTTCCTCAGGGTAGCTGGACTTGATGGTAAAGACCTACACCCAAACCTTTATAGTCTATTTTTTAGCACCACTTGTCCAAAGCAAATCCCTGTCTCTTAAACTAAATATAACATGGGATCTAGATCTGGATAATGTTGCAGAGTATAGATTAAATCCATGTGGGTTGGTTTAGCTCTCCCCTAAGACTTGCAGTTAAACATATTGTAACTGACACCTGTATACAAAGCAAATTATTATTATGAAAATAAAGAATTCCCCCTTGGGATAAATGTAGTCCAATACAAATAAAGTCTCTCACAGATTGCATTCAACTGGCATTTAAGAAAACTACAATTCATACAGTTAGAAGGTACACCTGCACCCATATCAAATTATCTACTAATGTGGCAATTTAAAAATGGGAATCTGTATATTAACAGACAGTATAATTAGTATAATTAGTATGTGTTATGTTTTTCGTTTGTATAAGGGGAGTGAATACAAATTATTTCCTTCAATTAGTCAATTTTTTATTGCATGTGGTATGCTATGTTATTTGTTTTTTTGTATCCCCTCACCCTTTTAATTTTCTCCCTCTACCAACAGTTGATCTCACATTGGACAAGGTTACCCCAGAGGGTGTAGTCTACATTGGCCAATGGGTGCTTTTGGCCACTATTGGCTACTGGGTGCTCTCCCTGGCATTCCAACTGGTGGCTTCTACTCTGAGGCGGACTGTGTGGCTGCTGAAACTTGGAGGAGCTTTGACTCTGTTTGGGATAATTCTGAATGATGAGAGTGTGGGCACAGAAACCATTGCCATCCGGTTGGCTGGCTTGGTCTGCGTCTGCGTCCTATTGGGTGTTGGCTCTTCAGGAGGTGGGGCTGTATCTGATAAAACAGCCTGCTTAGAGCAGCAGGTCAGTATCCTGGAAAGGCGGCTCAGAGAGATGGAGAGGAGGAGGACAGAAGAGTGAAGTGAAGTATAATTAATGTAAAATATGACTTGTCATGACATGATTTTTTTTAGGTTAGTAATGTATGCTATTCAATCAAAGGAAATATGGCAAATAAATGTTTAGTGTTTGCTTTTTTGTACCTTTTGTGAATCACAAATAAGGCAGAGTTGTAATGGAGGATTTTTTTTGTTTATTAACATTGATGTGTTACATGTACTGGGAATTATACATTCTATTTGATGTTTAAAAATAATAAAAAATAAAAATCCTCAGGTGTCAGGTGAAAATGTGGTGTTGGCAAAATGTCTTTCTTGTTTATGTGGTGGTGTGTGACACTAAGCACACCCATTATAATGATCACAAATCATTATGCAGTGATTCCTCACGTGTCATCTGCTTTTTGCTCTATAATAGAAGTTCTGAAGGAAACAAATGTAAGTTTCCAATGCTATACAAATCCTATTGTACTCATGTTAGAGATTGTGGGACAGCATTGTGTTGATATAAACAAACCTAACTACCCAGCTGCCTGCCTGCAAGTCCTTCATTCCAGTAAAGTAAACTGGCAGATGCCACGAGCTAGGTACACACAGTCATTTCATCCTATAACGTGGCACACAAAAGAAAAACAGACTGAGAGCCGTGGAACTCGTCAGTCCTGATTTTCCGCAACAATACCCAAGTTGAGGAGGTATTTCTAAACCATCTACAATTACTCTGCTTAAGGTCAGCGTCATATACCCTTTGCTTGGAGTGGTGCTAATGTAGCATTCATAAAACATTCATTAAGCCATCATATGCATTACAAGCATTATAACATCCTGCATATGATTATAAAGCTATATATAAATGTAAAAGGTTACTTAACTTTTTATATATATATATATATATATATATATATAAAAGTTAACTAAATATATTGGCTAGCTCTTAAATGTGACGCTGCGTCTACCTAGCACTTCTACTTGATATACTAAGTAATTGTTTGCACTCAGAAATTGTTTGTAGTTGGTTTGTGATCGTTCTGTTGTGTATCCTGATGTTTAATATAGCACTTCTTTAACTCTTATCTAGGTGATTAGGTCAGGTATGCACTTATATTATCTACCTGACTTGTAGTTTTTACCTTATCTTTTTGTAGGCACTATTTTTTGTAAGTCGCTTTGGATAAAAGCTTCTGCTAAATGAATGTAATGTAATGTAATGTACGATTGGCATCAAGTGTGAAAGATAACCGTACCAAAACACGGCAGTGGACTTCATAACTATAGTTTGATCAAGTTTAAATACGGCTGTGAAAGGATCTTTGGTCAACTGCAGAAATGAAATTCCTACTTGAAATTTGTTTAACAAAAATATTCATACTCTGCCTATCTCCTTCAAAATCTCCGTATGCATGCAGCACGCGCTGATCTCATCCTCTGAACTGCCCCACAGTGGGAAGGCAGCCGAGATGATCGTTCATTACACCTCAATGTTAACTAACATATTAATAATGGGTACAGTGCGAAAGCAGACTCCACTGTCTGGGCTTGGGATGTTTGCACTTTTGTACGCGAGCAACAGCATGACCATTTTATGACAGATTTATCAAAACATTTTAGTTTTAGAGGGATCTTTGTATTTTGTGCACTTTTATATACGAGTGACAATATAAATAAATGTTGCATAGTTGATGATGCAAGTGTACTCTGGTACGGCACAACATTACTAGAGTGAACCCTGACCGGCGGCGAGTGGGGCCAATCGTACTCGGGAATGGTACGAATCAATCGTACCTAATGTGAAAGCATAAATGTGAAAATGTTTTGTAGTGCATTTTTTTCAAGTTCACCTTTGACAAATATAAGGCAGGTCAGACTAATCAGCATTAATGTAGACATAACGCTAGCTCTGAAACACTGCGGTCAAAAGAATTGTGTGTGCTGTAAAGCGTTTTTAAACAATTTGAATGGACACAAATAACTATTTTGTTAATCTGAATATCTTTAGTAATTCAAGTAAAACTTAAGTTTCACAACATATAAGTGTTGATATTGATGGAGCTCTTGCTAATTCACAGTTAGCTTCTAAAAAGCATAGGTTTCGTTCTTACTTGAGAACATCGTTAACTTTAAGCGGTTCAATAAAACAATGTTTTATTTAATATTAAACAATAATTAGTTTGACACTGTTTTAAACATGTATTCTTAACCACTGACAATTCAATCGTCCCAGAATTCTCCTGTTAAAAACATCATCATGTCATATAAAAACTTGTGAGTGTGTGGAGGCAGGGGCATAGGCAAGGGTAGGCCTACCAGTGAGTACACCCAGCCCAGTGAACACAAGACCTAATTTCAACGTTGATTTCTGGTTGAAAACTGGTAGATATCGGGTTTGGATGTTCAAGACCTCTTTTCACCGTTTTTTCAACGGGCTAAAATACGGTTACAACATCAACGTGTCACAAACAACAGAAACAACGTAATGGGAATGGGAGCAGCCTTTAATGTAAAATAAGATATTGGAGAAGGGTACTTATTTAGAAATTGCGCTGACTGATGATGCGCGCATGCGCCGCAGTACTGCTTGACAGAGATAGACATTAATTTAGAGTTCGGCAACGGTAAATCAGAACAGAACAGGGACTTGGCTTGCATGTGAGAGCTGCGTAAGGGTTTCATGGCATGCTGCTTTGCAACCACATACTTTGTAAGTACTTATACTGATGTATTTCCACAAAGCAAAACAGGAATTGGCACCATTTGTTCGATCTAATGTTGCTGCCTATGCAGGCTGGTTTGGCTTAACTACACGGTAGCTCCTGTTAGTGTTCTTCTAGCTTGTTGTGCGGCGTTAGCATGCTAGCAGTACATGCTGCCAGACTGTTTTCATTGCACGACATATATTAAATGAGTGGTTGTACAGTCATAGCGCCATTTTATGGTGTAATATAATCGATTTTGGTATCCCCATTTTATTCCAGAGGCTGTCATGAGGTCCAAGTCTCAGAGCTACCGGCAGACCATTTAAAACAGGCTCCAGTGAGGTCTGGTGGGTGTGGGTTTGAAAACAACCAAGATGTGAAGGAACATTTGTAAAGTGTTAGTTTGCCTTAAAAAATTTATGTCTACAATTTTATTTGGAAGGGTGTTGATGTTACATAAATTGATGCTTATTAAAAAATATTTTATTGAAACTGCTGTCACATGGTTTTGTTTGTTCTTAAAGTTTTAGTGGAAACTGAATTTGTTTGCAATTTGCATGACTTAAGTGTTTTTGGTTGAATAGTTCTCATCCTATAGCCCCAACAACTTTTACTGTATTGTGCAGTTGAAAAGGAATTTATGGTTAATTGTCAACGGTCAAAACAAGTAAAAAAAAAATTCAAATGTGAAAGTATTTTCAACGTTCAAATGGAGACCTAATTTCGCCAGGTGAAACTTCGGCTAAATGTGAACGTTGAATCAACCTCTCCAAATAGTCGGTAAAACATTTTTCACTTTTAGCCTACTTTTGAACGTACATTCAACGGCGAGTGTAGTTGTAATTTATACGTCTTTTCAACCAAAAAAATTCTCACGGCTGGGCCTACCCAAAATGATCACTGGCCTACCTACTTTTAACTTTTAAATAATGATTTATGTAGTTATGAGTTTGTGATGTGTTTTTCTGTTGTGACATATGGTTGTATTGTAACTGACAAAGTTAAACTCAAAGTCAGTGATAGTTGACCGATTTGAAAATATACTGTGATTAAGAACGCCATTCATGCCATGATCATGGTTCGTTAGTAGTGTGTGTAGCGTGAATATTACAGGTCAAAACTAACATCAATCGAATCGGGTTTTTTTATATTTTTGGAAGAGAATCACTAAACTATCCTTTCGGTTCAGTCTAAAATGGAGTTGGAGAATTAAATCGTAATGTGTTGTGTTAAGGCCAGTTCAGATAAATGATAGACAATGAGACGAAACGGTTTTAAAATGTTGCAGAGTAAAATTGTAGCAGTGTGAAATAGTAGAATTAGAATTAAATCATGTGCTGTGATAGTTGTATAGCTTACTTACTAGCTGATAATTTTCCTGGTGCCATGGAGATGCATTTAACTAAATGTTTGCTTGCGTTTACAAAAGTATATATAATAGGGGAGGGTAGCTATGCCTCTTTGAAAATTTTAAGGGGTAAAAGAAACAAATGCTGTAAAAAAAAAAGAAAAGAAAAAAGAAGAATATTACTTTTGTGTCTTGTTTTTCTCTAACAATGCCATCTCTTAGGCCACCTACTAACAACATAACAAAAATGGTACGGTTGAGACAGTTTCTGTGTTTATGCTCTGCTCACTGCACTGGCTGTGAGGAATCAAGCAAAAGACAGGCAAGAAATGTTAGCTAGTGATCTGCTGCCTTTCATAGGATACTTATCCAATCAATGTTGAGGTGGCGGAGCCGCTAGCTAAAAGAAAATGTCTGCATACGCCACTGCGTGGAGGTCAACGCTGGACTTCATAATCATGTGTAAACATGTTATCAAAATTGCATAAAAAATGTCTGCAAGTAATACATCATGGGCCCTTTAAACTTAATAATCTCATAACCTCTGAAAGTAAAGCTGACATGAAAACAAACCTGTAACTGATCTCTCCTGGGCTCTCCAGTCACTGTTTATTTTGTCCTGAGGGGGCAGTCTCACACTCTTTCCCTCTGCTTCTAAAGACACCTGAAAGATAGGGTGGTAGTTTAATCCATAGCAACATTTAAACAACTCACTCTGAAACGTGATAAGATTACTATTAAGACTGTGATAGAGATTTAAAAAAAGGTTTTGGATTTCCTTGTGCATTATCGTAGTCCAAACTACAGCATTTGGGGATAATGTTTGGCATTAATACACCGATCACCCACAACATTAAAACCACTGACACATGAAGTTACTAACATTGATCATCTCTTTACAATGGCACCTGTCAAGGGTTAGGCTATATTATGCAGCACGTGAACTGTCTGTTCGAAAGGTTGATGGACAGGCATAAGGATCTGAGTGACTTTGACAAGGGCAGAATTGTGATGGCTAGACAAATTGGTCAAAGCATATCCAAAACAGCTGGTTTTGTGGGGTGTTCCCAGTATGCAGTGGCTACAAAAAAATTACATAAGGAAGGACGTTCGTGGTCATGGGGCACCCAAAGCGTAATAATGCGCGTGGTGAGCAAAGACTAGATCGTCTGGTCTGATCCCACTGAGGAGCTACTGTGGCACAAAATGCTGAAAAATGTAATGCTGGCTCTGACCAAAAGGTGCTGAATTTTCCCTGTGTAGTCTCAACAGGCATTAACGTTAGTCAGGACACATCCACGATACGCCTAAGATGCGTGCTAGCTAGCTGTTGCTTGTAGAGAACCAGGGACAGCAATCCACTTATCTATTTTGACTAAGACCAAATGAGGCATGGCGTCTAACTCTGCCCCTATACAAACACAGTTAGCCAGCTAAAATGAACACATACCATGCTAGTACAGTAATTGCAGCTGCTCGCGTATGGTGTCTGATCTTGCTTTCGCTCAGACTTAGAAACAGCACAGGAAAAAAGGGTTGATAAACTAACGGAACTAATGGTTAATTAAGAGTCTGATGCCCACTGAGTATGAGCAAGCTGGTAACCAGAGTACGCAGCAGAGTAGTCTAGTGACTAAGTTAAGTGATAGCAACTAACAATATGGCCAGACCAATCAGATATATGTAAACTTTGATTATTTTGATATGGCATGTTTATGATGCTGCTGTATTGGAGTTTTCCCCGGTGAACGAGAGGGTCGCCTCTTTGCGACTGCGAGTCGCTGGGGGGAAGGCTCTGACTGCTGTTTGTGCTTATGCACCAAATGGCAGTTCGGAGTATCCGGCCTTCTTGGAGTTGCTGGGTGGGGTCCTGGAAAGGGTACCATCTAGTGATTCTATAGTTCTACTGGGGGACGTCAACGCCCCTGTGGGTGACGATGGAGAAACCTGGAGAGGGGTGATTGGGAGGAACGGCCTGCCCGATCTGAACCAGAGTGGTGCTTTGTCGTTGGACTTCTGTGCTAGGCATGGATTGTCCATAACGAACACTATGTTCGAGCACAGGGAGGTTCATAAGTGTACCTGGTACCAAAGCACCCTAGGCCGCAGATCGATGATCGACTTTGTGGTCGTATCATCAGACCTGCGGCCATATGTCTTGGACACTCGGGTAAAGAGAGGAGCTGAGCTGTCAACTGATCACCACCTGGT
>JAVQIZ010087738.1:0-14025 GCA_036023535.2 Galaxias brevipinnis
CCCGACCCCTCTACCCCACCAACACGCCCCCACACCCAGCGTGCTCTCTCTCTCTCTCTCTCTCTCTCTCTCTCTCTCTCTCTCTCTCTCTCTCTCTCTCTCTCTCTCTCTCTCACTCATCCATCACATGCAGCAGGGCCACGGGCCTACATAGGGACAGGAATATAAGCTGTCATTGGAACACAGACACACACATTACAAAGGGACGCTTTCGGGCCAATGTTGTGGTCGATGTTGAGAAAGATGGGGGGGCACTGGAGCGCAGTCGTGCGGGAAGCCATTTTGTTTTTCTCTGGCTTTGTCTTAGCCACAGTCTCACAGTGGTGGCTGAGGCTCCAATTTCGTGTCACTAGACCTCTTTTAATTCCTTTTTCTATCGAGGAGAATAGGTTGTCGAGAAATGTTTAGAGGATTAATGTTTTTATTTGTTAATACTCAGGAAGACTCCATGCAAAGCACTGTTTTCCTCAGAATTTCCGGAAATACTGTACCCTCCAACTGCGTCACCTTCCAAGTTTGGCACATCGTGGCACTCTTGAAAGCGGTTTCACCTTTTTTTTGTATTTATCACCCATGTCACAAAGGATCAAGGAGTTTGGAGTTGCTTTCAAACACTTCAGACTAAGTGTGATTTCACAGCTTAAAACAAAAATATGATTTAGATGCTCTCCTTTTTGTGTGTGTGTGCGTGCGTGTGTGTGTGTGTGGGGGGGGGGGGGGGGGTTCAGTTAAAGGTTGTAGTTTTCTCTTTGAGTAATGCATTCTGTAATAACTCTCTAGTGTCCTAAATGAGGCCATTGGGGGTTTATGTTATGCTCTTATTGAAAACAGCATTACCAGCAGAGTTGGTAAAATCACTTTTCACTTTTCTTTTTTTGTCCTCAGACCCATTACTTTACATTATCTGCACTCTTGGATTATTTTTGTTCAATAGGAAATGTGTTTGTAAAATATTTTCTTCGTCTTCATTAAGTCCACAAAGACATACGGATCCAACATTTAAATGCTCTTAAAAAGATGACATGTCATCTCTATAAAGTCAAGCAGGCTAGCAAGAAATAGACTGGCTTATGCATCGTAGTCAAAACATAGGATATGACATTTATGAAGTGTTAATGTAGCAGCATGAGAATTACTTTGGAAGAGAAAAAAAAAGGAGGTGTCATTGAAGAAAAAAAAATAGATGACGTCCTGCCGAGCAACCCCCATATAGAGAGCTCCATCAGGAAATGTAACTTAACACCAGAGAGAGGAGTCCAAATGGAGGTGTGAGCTGGTAGGAAACAAGTTACAGGGTGGAAAAACAACAAATTCTGAATTATAGCAGCTCTGTTATGAAAGGAGGAAGTTTCCTTCTCGTCAAACTCCAAACACAAATACTGTTCCGGAGTATTGCTTCCCTTAATACATTGATAACAAAGGGTGTTGTGTTCTGTTTTGCAGTCGGTGCTCGGAGTGCAGTGCGAGGTTCAGAGGCAGCTGAAGGCTTTTGTGAAGCTGGAGCGCTTCGGACAGATCTACCGGGCCAAGAGCGCCGGCTGTCCTCAGACCAAGGGCAAGATGCTCTTCGCCTCCGGCGGCTCCATCTTCGGCAAAGGGGTGAAGTTCGCCATCCGAGAGGGCCGCATCAGCACCGACATCATCAGCCTGGCCAACGAGGACGGGCGGCGCATGGCTGCCGTCCTGGACGACGCCTTCTACCTGGAGGATCTGCACTTCACCATCGGCGGCGTGGACACGCACCACTTTGTCAAGCTGGGCTCCGTGGAGGGCGACCTGTCGCTCATCGGCATGACGGTGGGCCGCCGCACGCTGGAGACGGGCGTCAACGTGACCGTGTCGCAGGTCAACGCCGTGCTCAACGGCAGGACTAGGCGCATCACCGACATCCAGCTGCAGTACGGCGCCCTGAGTCTCAACACGCGCTACGGCGGCAGCGTGGACGAGGAGAAGGCCCGCGTGCTAGAGCTGGCCAGGCAGCGCGCCGTGGCCCAGGCTTGGCTCCGCGAGCGCCAGAGACTGAGGGAGGGAGAGGAGGGCTCACGCGCCTGGACGGAAGGGGAGAAGCAGCAGCTGCTGGGCTCGGGCAAGGTGCAAGGCTACGACGGCTACTACGTTGTCTCCGTGGACCAGTACCCGGAGCTGTCGGACAGTGTGAACAACATTCACTTCATGAGACAGAGCGAAATGGGCCGAAGGTGACATGAGCACCAGGGTACAGAGGGAAGGACTCAGACTCCCTAATAAGGACTTCTTGCCAAAGACAGTTGCGTTTAACATGACCACTTTTTATTTAGTTTCTTACTTGTTTTATTTGACTGTGCTTAACTGGGGTTATACATATGTATGTATGTATGTATGTATGTATATATGTATGTGTGTAAATATATATATACATACATACATATATGAAACAGACCATAAGAAGAAGACAAAAATACATTGTTGCAATCGATTGCACTGTATTACAATAGCAGAGTGCCCTTCTCCTGTGGAAGATTCTCTTGAACAGTCTTTGCCCTCCAAGTGCGACTGCTGGAGAATGAACATTTGCAATGTCTGTGGCTTATTTTTGACTCCCAATTCCCCTTCCCTGTTGGTGGTTCTGTTCAAAGGAATCGGGAGTGCGGTGTTGGTAATGCATTATGTTCACTGGCTCACTCTGCTGACAGACTAGCAGATTGTTATTCACAAGCTTTTTCCGTTCTGCCTTCTTCTGCGTCTCAGCCAAGGAGACACCTTCTCTTTTAATTGCTTAATTTTTGTTTAATACTTGAAACCCCCCTGTCATCCGGTCTGTCAGTCACCCACAGAAAAGGACAGCATAGGGTCTGCTGATGCTCTCAGTAGACCCCATCATTGAGACCCCCAGCTGAACTTGTCTTTGCAACCTCATTTGTGTGATGTGTCTTTGTAATGTTTCTTTTCAGTAGAAGTGTGGTACTTGTCTGGTGACTTAGCCAACACTTAAGCTCTTAAGGCTCCAGGGGCACCATTAAAGTGCATGTTGACTGCCTTTTCTGTGAAATAACATCTGACAAACAAGGCTTATTCAAACTGAAAGTTTGACAATGTAGACAAAAGGATTCTGGGGAAAAGAGTTCATAATTTAGTTACCATTTTGTTTAAAACATGTTTCTGGAATTTGTTTGAAGAGAAAAGAAAAAAATGACTTAATGGTTCTTTCTCTTCTGATCTTTTTTTGACTGTGGTCAGACAACTCCATTGGGGAAACATTGAGTAGAAAACTCTGCAAGAGAATACTGTGGAAAATGAAAGTCTATGTATTAAACAACTAAAAGGTATTTTATGGGAATGGTTTGGAACTACATTTAAGTTTGTTTTTATAAATAGCTACAGTATATGAAATAACAGTATAACAAATGTGAATTCAGAAATGTGAAATATTGTCCCTTTTATTGATAATTGTTGTACTTGAACAATACTTAAGGGTGTTTCAACAAATAAACTATGACTATGTTTGGAAAGGTTATTTAGCTAAATTAATTGTGTTTTTTTTGTAGAAGACAGACTCCCTTCTTCTATATAGCAGCAGTCTAAAATGCATAAGAATGGCAGTGTTTCTTTTAGCGTACATTTAAGCAGTATTTCTCATATACCGCTAGGGGTGGCAACTAGGAAAAAAAAACATCTTCTTACGAAAATATGCATTTTATTACTGTGTGGACTGCGTGTTACTGAGAGGCTGACCGTTTGTGTTGTGGTTAAGTAGAGAAACCATGAATAGCCTCCGCCCTAAGGGCTGCCTGTGGGGGTCAGCGTCCAAAGTGCTTTGATTATCCAGCCCAGAGATCCACTAGGTCCCATGGCTGGCTGAAGTGCATTAGACCTGGAGGTGCGTTACTTCCACCTTACATACTTAAGGTCCCGCACCACGCGTCAACCTTGAAACTCAACCTTCTGGACATAATTGGGCCCCCTCAAATAGCCTCAAATGTCCCAAGTCGGCGCGACAAAATGTCAGCGGGCAATTTAATAGCTAAGAGGAAAACGGCATTGTCTGAAAGATCCAGTTTTGAGATGGTTCTCCCTTAGTTGATCATGGGGTGCTGGACTCCTGCTACTGTTCGTGTTGTTAAGCTTCACCAGCTAACCATTTTTTTTTTATCAAACACCTGAAATGTGTGTAATCAGAAGATTCTGTGTCTCAATCTGTACAAACGTTAAGCTTGCATACAGTACGCAGTGATTTTAGTTTTGCTGTTGGTCGATTTAAGTGACATCTGTCCAAAAAAACTGGATGTTCAACATTATATGAATGAAGGATTATTGCATTGTGGAATATTGCACTGAGATCTGTTGCTTCATGAGGCTGTATAACTTTTGTACGGTTTTTTTTTGGACTCATTTTGAGTTTTTGTTTGTTCTCAACACTGTGTTTTTAGCGCTTTGACCTTGTACATATGAAACTGTCAAAATAAGCTGTAAATAAAAAAAAAGTGCAAATGTAGATACCTTTTAGAGCTACAGCAGTGATCCTGTGTAGTCTTTAGGTAGGACAAAAAAATAAAAAGGAATATTTTGTGTTTAAATTTTGTTGAATTTGTATATGGTGGATGTTTTTTTTTCTCTCTCTATTGGTGACATATTATGCACTCTGTATGCAAAAGTATATCACTATTCTGTCGATATAAAAAACGTAATCTATCAACCTACAGCAAGACAACAGAACACTAGTAATCTGGTTATACCTAGGAAATTGCACCCAGGATTGCCTGAGGCTAATTGGGGAAAATCCACCTAAATTACATAAAGAAAATAAATTCATAATAGCGCCAATGCTTCAAAGGCCACATGCACAAAATTGACTTCTCATGAAAGGTAACATCCTGGTGATCATGAGAGCAGAAATGTAATGTTTAATTTCCTACTAATTAGAAATGTAAGTTTTAGATTTAATACTTCTTGGGTTAGCGTTGGGGGGAAATAGAAAACACTTGATCTCTGTAGTGCAACTATTGATGATCAAGTGTCGATAAGTTACAGGGGTTTTAGTACACATAGGTACAACCGTCCTCTCAAAAATGACCCTAACCTTTCCTTACGGCCCATCTGTGCCATTTTGATAATTACATCTTGTACGTCTGCAATACCTATATATTGATTACACTCAAATTGTTACACTCCACATGAACTGCATATTGGGACAGTTTTCATTTGTTGAAATATTTCATTGGTTGTTAGGGTATACCCTTACTCTAAAAAAATACAAATGAATATGAATGAAAGCCATTCACAAGGTTTTACCTGTGTCTCCAACAGGAGAAAATGTATTTGAATCATAAAAGTTTGGTCTATTTAAAGTAAAAAAAATGAAACAAAAATTGGGTAAAGTGCCATATATTAGGCACAACCGCAGAAATAAATAATACAAACTATTTACAGGAAAAATTGTAAGGAACATTTTTGTCAGAAGACGCAAAACAATATATATCAAAACATTGCTGTAAAAAGACAACCAGAGCAATAAATAAAGGCTAAGCCTTCTTTTCGTCATTGTAAGAGGTGAAACACTTCCTGCTGGGAATGCAGCACAAAAACACGCCACAAGCTCGGCATGACACCGGGGTGTTTGTGCGGGGTAGGCCTCCATTTTGACAATGTTTGCAGTAACCTCTTAGTCCTGTCCTGGGAATGTTGGCAAGCATGCTAACTTGGCTCTGGCAGAAATTCCTGATGTAGCTGCTTTTCCAAAGTCGACCAGCTCTTTCATAAGAACCTTACCGGAACTGTCTCTGGGTCATAGGGGTCTTGTAGTAGCTTTTGGTCCCCTGCCCTAGATCTTCACTGTCGATACAATAAACATTGATTTATTTATTCTGGTCAGACAAAAACAAAACATACACCATAGACTGTCTCCAAAATCAATCCATGTGATTGCTGTCTGTGAGATGGAAAGTCCACCAACTGTGTTTGTTTGCAAACGTGAAATATGGGCCGGCATAAACAAGCAAATAACTAAATGTTTTCAAAAATATAATATATAATACAATGTATGCAAATATTTTCTACTCATTATGTGGGTACCTGAGCTACCTAAACATTGAAAAACCTACTCTTAAAAGCCCAGGGCACAATTTGACCGTGGTTGTCACATAAGCTAAGATGAATAACCTGTAGCCTAACGCTACGGTAACCATTACGTTTCATATGCCTACATTTCTTATCATTAGAACGCATGACCATACTGTGTTCATCAGAATACATCTGAACAAATATTTACTATTTACAGTGTGATATAGGTGCATAATACTATATTAACCTCACCATGTTCAAATTGTGCATAAAAGACAGATATGACAGCATGTGAGGTCATGCAAGGATAAACCACACCTAATTCACTTGCATTTCCTAACAATAATGTATCTGTCTCAAAAAACACCAGACCTATGTTTTTGTGTGTGTTTTTTTACTGGGTGATTCTGTTGTAACAAGCAGGGGGCTTCAGGGCTAATCCTGTTAGCATGCAGCTGCCAGAGGAGCTAGTCTCCGATGTGTGCGGTGGTGGTGGTGGTGATGGGGAAAGTGGCATGGGGAGCCGGTAACATTTACACTCGCTGCAGGAGGAGTGAAGCACTGTGCTGGGAGACAGGCTTCATGCCCTGTTTTACCTGAGCAGACAGCACTCTGTAGTCGCCGTGTGTGTGTGTGTGTGTGTGTGTGTGTGTGTGCGTGTGTGTGCGTGTGTGTGCGTGTGTGTGTGTGTGTGTGTGTTCAAGACCACATTGATCATAGGTGGAGAAACACTGACTTCTCTGTGAGTGTGGGACATTGCGGAGGAGGTGAACACACACACACACACACACAGCCTGCCATCGTATTTACCATTTGCTCTGAGTAAAGTTTAGATTATCTGAGCTGTTTGCTTGAATGAAGGCTGAAGTTTTAGCGGTGCATCCCTTTTCATGCAGGTAGCAGTCTTGAGCATCAAAGCCCCATGAAGTAGAGATTACTCTGGGGTAGGGAATGGAAAAGGCCTTCGAGCTGATAACCCACTGTATGTATTCTGCTCCACGGAAGCAGAAAAACCCCTTTGGCAATGAAAGGGTTTTTCTCTGAAAATCTAATGCACACCATGGCAGGTGTTCCAAAAAAGCAAGCATCTTCTCCAAATCCTTCTTTCACTGCAAATGATAAAAAACGGCAGTGCGCATTCTGGTTATTTTTATATCCTGTTCCATTGAAGCCAATTCAATTGATAAACCATCTCATTGTTAAATCCAGTGCTAATTGGAATGGGAGTGGCTGTGGTTGCTGTGAGTTTTAAGTATCTTGTTTTGCAATCTTCTGTCAAACTTTTGTTTCTATTTTCCTCCCCATTTGCTCTCATAGTGAACTTACCTGGATAGAACATTACGAGGAAATGTTCTATGTTTCTTCTCGCAGCAGGGCACTCTGACACTTGACAGTATACCTCCAATCTAATTCACACCACCTGCCTTCAAATTCGAAGCTAGTCCCAGAGATCTGGCCACGGAATGGCACTTTGCACCATCACGTTGTTCTCTAAGAAAAGGACTTTTAACGCTTTTGTAGGTAGAACATTATGGTTTATGGAGAGAAAATTGTCACTTTTTAATGTTGCCACTCTACAATGTTGTAAATAGAAAGCCCTTCTTGGAAGTACCTTTTCTCTTCTTCTCTTCCTCCTGGACTGTGGTTGGTGCAAAGGGATATCTTCAGATTGCTTTTACGCTCCATCTGTTTCCACTCGGTGATCATTTGAGAGCTCTGAGCCACGGTGTCGGGTAAACACTGACAAAAGTGCTTGCCATTAAAATCAGTGAAAGGCGAAATCCTGCTGAGCTTAAAGGCCCTAACCACCAATCCTCTTCAGTGAGTTGTGCATATGCAGCCTCTAACAACTGTATGTAATCAGACACCTGCTGTGCCTCTTTTCAGTCTTCACTCAAATCCAGGCACTGCTATTAACACAATGGTCATCTGTAATTTATTTCCTCAGGGATCAACGTAGGTGTTGACTAAGCCCCGCGACTCTCGGCACAAAGCTGTAAAAGGCTCAAAGAATCTCCAGCGCCACACCTCCCATTAGACACACTCCCATTCGTTTTTTTTTCTTCTCTCTTCTTCCTCACAGTCCAAACGGTCACCTAATCATCTGCGGCCATTTCAGTGAGGGGGCCTCACACGGCTGACTAGCCAGGGGAAGCCTCCAATGCTGTTATCGTTCAGCTCCATAACCCCCTTCTCTGATCAGTTATGCATATTTGGCAGGCAAATCATAAAAGTTAATGAGGCTAGCTGTGCCTAGCCAACTGGTCCACAGTTAAGTAGAGGGTGAGTATTCTTCAAAGTTCAGGCTCTGATTCTGAACCCCTGCAGATCCATAAAGAGATGTTATTTTGTACTGTGGTCACGTTCAATTGTTTTAGGGGGGGGGCTTTCATCCAATATCTTGCAGTCACTTTTTGATTTGTCTGTGCGTGTGTGTAAAAGACTTGTTTCCATTTGATAGCTGAACTGTAGATATCAATAGTGACGGTAATGGTAGGTGGCTATGTTCGGAATCACCTACTATGCATCCTTAACATAGTAAATACGTTGTAAAACATGTATGCTGCATGCCAACGGTGAAATATGGAAAACGTTCCCGGATGACATTCTATGTTATAAAAATATGTTAAGAAGCCGAGAGATGTTGCATTCAGATGACTCATGCCTTAAAATGCAATGCATTAACTTCCCTCTGACTTGGACAGAATAACAAAAACATGAAGGCTGAAGATAGCTGGTGTCTTTACATTAGTGGTCAAGTCAATGTGTTTTTCTAAATTATCCAGTTATATACAGAGAAAAGAAAAACTGTTTGCTGGGTTCAGTATTTTCTTTATATTTTGAATGCTGATTTTGCTTCTTCATAAATCTTCAGCAGCCAATACACATGCAAATGGTCCATCTAAAGCCATCTCCATTTTTATACTATTTTTTGAAATCCTTTTCTCATTTATTTTTCGGAGGAGTTGGGAAAATAATGTTCTTAGCAATTTATATCCAATCTCAAGTCCCAAAATAAGAGTTTTATATGATAGGGGTTGTGTATTGATGCATGTCTCTTTGCGTTGATGTGTGTCTAGTCATGTGTCTAGTCCTCGTGTATCTTCCATGCACTCGTGTGTGTTCTTTGAGAGTGAGTAGATCGAGGGGGCTCTAAGAGGCCGTTCCAGCCAGAGGACCAGGAGGGTCTCTGCGGACTTCAGCAAACAGGAGCCCCAGCTGCAGCCAGCCAACCTGCTAGGCTCCGTCATCCACCACAGCAGTCCCTTTTGACAGGTGTGAACAAAAAACGACACACAGAAAATGTCACTGCAGTATTTCCTAAGTCACTTGGACACCCCGTGCATTCAGAAATGAGACTGCCTTTTACACATTATGCAAATCATATTGACAGCATATCTAATGCTTTTATTAAGCTAATTACCCCTAAGGTCATATCTATCCGTGGCAAGGGGATAAGATCCCGTCGTAAGCAGGGAGTCAAATAACAACACTCCAGCTTCGTCGCAGTGTCTTTGAAAGTCGGGCTAATGGCAGCAAACGGTTGACGTGTTGAGACAGCGGACCAGGTTTAGAAGTGGCACCTTATGTCCTTTAAAAAAAGGAGGTGTAATTGATTACTGTCTATGAAATTAGCAATTATAATAGAATGCTGTCAGGTATCCGAGCTGTAGTCAGGCTCCCCACAGTCCTGATTGGAATAAATTGTGTTGAATATTTCACACAAGTTTAAGGACAACTTTGAATTCCCTTTGGAGATAATGAATAGGGCTTGGGAATGAGAATGACCAGTCAGTTAGGCTGAGCGACGCCCTGAGAATTAGCATGGCAGTAGACTGCACTGATGGCTCGAAAAGATTCTGAAAGCAAGATGCACGGCCTAATACCACTTCGATTCATTACACAATGAATGAATGCCGTTCCAAACTAATTTTAGGGCTAAATTGCCCCAGAGTGTTTACTGCAAATGAGCATTTGGAATACTTAGTGAAGAGGCTTTTTTTAGGAGCTTCATGCCACGAAACTGTCCCCAGCGGTGAAAGAGGATTGTCTGCATAGTTGCCATTTGTGGCATGCCCGGCAGGCAGAGAGAACAAAGTAATAAAGGTCAGCTTGGTCCTCAGCACAGATTTTCTGTTGTCAGGGTTAAAACAAGCCACATGCATATTTCAACAGCCTGAGCTGCTGCACAGCACTTGGCACTGGGCCAAATTGAAAATATATAAAAGCATAAACAAAGTATTATCCCCTACCCGACCCCCCTCATTCCGCATAAATGAATATTAATGTTAATTATTTCTGACTTCTCATATTAAGGGATACGGTTTTCATCTTGCTATAGGTTCACAAAGTGAGATCCCTGTTAAAGAAACACATGCCAGTAAATCAAGCTAGGGAAAGCTACTTCATATCCATCACTCAAATTCCAATCCAAGAGAGGACTGTCTCATATTTGTGTCCTATTTTGATTAGGGGAGACCGGGGGCAATTGTAACAAGGGGCAATCGTAACATCTCAAATTGCAGCAATCAGAAAGGAAACATAACCATGAAGCTTCTTATGTGCGTGCTCTGTAGTGATCCCTCTCTGCCTGCTGAAAGACAAATTGATGACTCGTACTTGACAAAGTTTTTCTGACAAAGCTGCTTTTTGAGGTGTGAAAGTAACTTTTTTCATCTTCAGTACTTTCCTCATGCTGTCTTAACCTTTAATGGATATGCATTAAAGACCTGTCTAGTTTTGATGATCATTTAGTTGACTAACATGTTGGTATCTTTGTTAAATATTTACTAGCATTGTTTCTAGCTAGCAGGGTAGATTGTCATGGGTGGTACGGTTGGGGGCAAGTGTATCTCTGTGTTACTCAATTGCAACTCAAATGGTATCCGGCATAGTAACAACATCGAAATAGATATTTGTTTTGCTTATAATTTCAGAAAACAGTTTTGTGTGTCATTATATTTTCTATCCTGTTGCATAGTCCAGTGGTTAAGTATTTTGTACAGATTGGAGCACATACAATTTAACCCACAAATGTGGACGCAGCTGAGATGTGCCCTGCATACCTCATTTCAAAAAAGTATTAGAATAAGATAAGAGATCAAGAGTTCCCCCATTTGTTTTGACTCCAATGCAATTGTGTTCCCGTTTTGTCTGTTTTTCAGTTTTTTGGTTATAGTTTTTTGTCTGCATAAATGTCTGAGATACATTTAGCAGGTTGGGAGTATTGGTAATTCTATAAATTAACAAATTTAGATGGTTTTGGTGAAATGGTTTGTGACGCTAAACTGACTTTTTAATTGTTGATTAGGGGGAAATCCTTTGTAGTGTGTTGCAGTTTCTGTTGCTTATTAATTATAAATAGTTTTTAAACCAGTTTTAAATATATAATTAATTGTACTATTTTAATTCAACTGGAGTTAATTGTTCAATAACTATATCTATTTCTTGGGTGTTCATTTTGGTCCTTGGTATTTTTATGAAAGTATATAAGTGCTGTTACAATTGCCCCCATATGTTGTTACAATCGCCCGTTCGCGTGGCGAGTGTATTGACTTGTATTGTTTGAATCAGCTTTGTGACTCTAACAGTGCTGCTTGTAAATACCTTTAAAGACTGTCAGCAAATAAAACACAAATGCAACTTACCTACATAAACACTTGTATCCAAATAGTTTAAGAGGTTTTTGAGTAATGATTTCAAAACCAATAATTGTTACAATTGCCCCTGGTTCCCCCTACAATGTAGCCTCTTTTTAATTCAAGACATGCAGTGTTGCCCAATCTGTATTATAAGGCCTTGGGCCACGACCAATATTTTTAAATCAACCATGTGCAAACTTCAATCAAACACATAGAATGCACAAACCCATGCATGCGGTCTTAGCTCATGTACAAGTAAAAGCATAGTGAGGGTCTTCTCCGTATTTAAGGTATATTGGGTATGTGGCATCATTGTGCTACAGACTTGCAAAATAACAACGTGTCAGTAAAGACAGTGAAGGGACATGCAGTAAAGTATATTATAATTATGGGGACCGTTGTACACTGAAAACATTGCTCGACTTGGAGCTTTGCATGAGCTTGTGATGAAAAAACGTTTTTGTTCTATTTACAGTCAACATGCTAAATTATTTGACATAAAATGACACAGATGGCTTTAAATGATGATAAAAGCAAAACTTTAATGTCACCTTCAGCAGGAGCTTTCTGTCACCTTCAACGCTTTAAAAAGCCATTGCTGTAGTTTGATTGCATGTTTGTGTCCAGGTTTGTACACATGCTAAACAACAAAACAACACAACTAAACATCTACACAGGAAAATAATTTAACCTGCAGGAGCAGCTCAACTTGTATGTGTTCAGTCCCGTAATTTTTTGTGTGAAAAACACAATGTATAGTAATTCTCCAAATAAGCCCTGCTGAAGTCCCCAACAGACAGTAATTTGTTGTACCGCTAATTAGTGGGGAGTTGCTTCTGTCTTTATAAACTAAAGTCATTAGTCATGGATTTGTGCTTGGGTATGCTCAGAGATAGCAGTTGGTTACTCTATCAGAGGATGTTTTCTTCTTCCTCTGTGTGTTTCTAGCACAGGGAGCAGTTAGGATTTAAAAACCCTGACATTGGAAAAATTCTGTTGTTGTGAACTCACTTTTGACGGCTTGCCTCCCAAGTGCAATACTTAAAAAATAAATGGTAACGGTTGAGACCAGTTTTCTATTCAAGTGATGTATTAGTCAAAAATAATCTCACACACGCAAAGAAATGACAATGTCAGTAACTGTTTATTTGCTACACATAGTTATTTTCTGTCACCAATACACTCCCATACAGACATGTACTTAAAGTTCAGAAATGTTAATGTTATATTAGTTTCAGTTTGTTTGGCCATCGTTTGGCTACCATTAGCTGCAGACCAGTAAGAGTGCCCATGCTGATCCCTGTCCACTACCGAAAGCACTTGCAATGGTCATGAGAGCGTCAGAACTGGAGCAATGGAAGAAGGTGGCCTGCCTGATGAATCACATTTTCTTTAATATCATGTGGATGGCCTGGTGTGTGTATGTCGTTTACATGGGGAAGAGATGGCTCCAGTGTGCAGTATGGGAATAAGGTAAGCCAACAGAGGCAGTGTGATGCACTGTGCAATGTTCTGCTTGGAAAACCTGGGTCCTGACATTCATGTGGATGTTACTTTAACACCACCTACCTAAACATTGCTGCAGACCAAGTACACTCCTTCATGGCAACAGTATTCCCTGATAGCAGTGGCCTCTTTCAGCAGAATAATGTGCCCTGCCACACTGCAAAAATTGTTCAGGAATGGTTTGAGGAACATGAGAAAGAGTTCAAGGTGTTGCCTTGGCCTTCGAATTCCCCAGATCTCAATCCAATCGAGCATCTGTGCGATGTGCTGGAACAACAAGTCCGATCCTTGGAGGCCCAACCTCGCAACTTACAGGACTTAAAGGATCTGCTTCTAATGTCTTGGTGCAAGATACCACAGGACACCTTCAGAGGTCTTGTGGAGTCCATGCCTCGACGGGTCAGAGCTTTTTTGGCGACACGAGGGGGACCTACACAATATTAGGCAGGTGGTTTTAATGATTTGCTGATTGGTGTATGGTCACATTTGAGAAATTGTAAATTTTTCTAATGAGCTGCCCCAGTCAATGTCCTTTTTTCAGTGGGTAGTGAATGTAAGCTGGTCTTTAGGCAACAATTTCTGGTGTTGATTTTGTTCCAATATATATATATATATATATATATATATATATATATATATTTCTCACACACAAATGTATACTTAACCCACAAGTCAATGCTCTAAATACAAAGTGAGTATCCACACAGCGTGTTGAAATATTATGACTCAGGGTCCCATATATATATATATGTATATATTTACTCTGTTTTCAAGATTAGCGGAACTACATTGGAACTTTCATGATAATGGCTTCATATAGTTTTCTATACAGGCTGACAAT